>JANRMT010062845.1:13842188-13852602 GCA_026402145.1 Polypterus bichir lapradei | reverse complement strand
CTAAAACTAGAAGTGATGTCTTTCGGTGCGTCTAAAACTAGAAGTGACATCTTTCAGTGCGTCAGAAACCGGAACTGACATCTTTCAGTGCGTTGGAAACCGGAAGTGACGTCTTTCGGTGCGTCGGAAACCAGAAGCGACATCTTTCAGTGCGTCTAAAACTAGAAGTGATGTCTTTCGGTGTGTCAGAAACCAGAAATGACGTCTTTCTGTGTGTCGGAAACCAGAAGTGACGTCTTTCAGTGCGTCGGAAACCGGAAGTGACGTCTTTCGGTGCGTCGGAAACCGGAAGTGACGTCTTTGCAGAGAAATCAGGCAGGTTTTCCCGCATCTGGTCTGCAGAGGAAAGTTTAGTGCACCAAGTCACCCCCTGGCCTGGCGTGGAATTTCCTTCTTTCGGTCCACTAAGCTTCCTCCTTTTCGCACGTGTGTGTTGCCTTTTCTTAATTAGCACCGTTGCTAATGAGCGGCGATCTCAGCGAGACCCCAGCACTCAGGACCCGTTTCTCCCCACCGTGTCCATTAAGAACATCTCCCATGAGCACATCTCACAACAGCCACTCATCAGTCATCACATATTTGGGGCGAAGCGAAAGTTCTTCTGTGAAAACGTCTGCAGTACTTGGAGGGGTCCACGTTCCTCAGCCCTGGGTAATTCTTTGGGATTGGCTGACGCATCTGCAGTATATGCCTCAGGAATCATCACGGTTCTCAACTGGTTAAAAAAAAAAAAAAAAGCAGCAAACGTTACGGTAATTCTTCGCCCAAGTCTCCTCCGTCTGCGAGTACAACCCAGAAAACCATCCGAGCAAATTCACTCTGCGCAATAAGCAGAACCGTTGATTTCAAGCCATTGAGACCCTCGGTAACCGAGTCCAGATGTTTATTTATTGTATTGATTATTTCATTCCGTTTTGTTTCGCGTTTCCAAACCACCTGGGAGGTTCCAGCTGTGTGTTCGACAAAGCGTGGCGCTCAAGTCGGGCCCTTTATTCACTTTGGTATTTTTTGTTACAGGAAGGTTGTATCTCATCATAAATGTTAGGGTGGCGATGTGCCGCTTCCAAAACCGAAATCTAATTTATCTCCTGTAGCCTTTTTTTTTATTTGTATTGTTCGCTGCATGTAAACAACTGCGTATTCATAACAAAAAAAAATGAACTTTTAAGATTAAAAGAATGGAAAAAAAAAAAGAAGAGACTAAAAGCCTTCAATTATATTCTCAAGCATACTGATTACATCGGGATGTAAAGGAAACTTGAGGCCAAACTCCATCTTTAACCAATTACGTTTCCATGAAGAAAACCACACGCATGGATGCTGGAATATGAAGTCGTCATTAGACTCATTGTTTGTTTCACTTTGATTTTGTCCTCAAGTGTTTGTAACAATTATTCCAGCCTGGAATTGACAAGAACAAAAAAAAATAAAATAAAATAAAATGAAATAAAATAAAATGTGTCGGAGGTGCAGAAGGTGTGCTGCTCTCCCCTTTCTCACAGGTCCCGTCCCACACGAGGAAACACAGCTGGACCAGGTGAGTTCAGCAGGCGGCTTTAGAGATTTATTTGTTTTTGATTTTCAAAAAGCCTCCCATTGTTCTTCAATAACACATCAACCCTGAGAGGAAGTGAAATGGGAGTGAAACTCTAGCAACCCGGATTTGAAGATTTACACCAAAGCAATGTTCTCCAGGACAAAAGCATCGACGTGATGGCCGCGCCTTTCTGTCACTTCTAATAAGACATGAAGGATTATTCCCAGTATTGGCACAAAGACACATTTGCTAAACACGCAGAGGTTTCCTGGGATTTCAACTTGCGCAGAGCCAGGGTTTGAGGTCTTGGACCACTGGTGTCAAACTCGGACCCCGGAGCCCACCTTCTTAACCCTCCCGTCAGGCACAACATATCTCAAGTTGTGATTGGCGGAGCTGGACCCGCCTCTGAACCAACCTCACACGTCAGGTGCCTGTGAACAGCGTGATGAGCAATCGCACATTCGACAGCGCGGAAGGCAGATATGGCATCAGAGGTCCCGAAGGCACATTGCGCCCAAATTACGTCATTACTGACAAAATAGGATTATATTTTTTTACTCTGCGGCGGGCTGGCGTCCTGCCCGGGGTTTGTTTCCTGCCTTGCGCCCTGTGTTGGCTGGGATTGGCTCCAGCAGACCCCCGTGACCCTGTAGTTAGGATTTAGCGGGCTGGATAATGGATGGATGGATATTTTTTACTTTTGCTTTACTTGTCTGAGACTCTCTGTCACCATATGTCACAATGATGCATTGTCATGTACAGTATTACTTTATATAAAATACACCACTGTGGCTGTCCGTTTGTCTGTCCAGGATTTTAAGTCACTTGCAAACCGTTTGAACTATTGACCTGAAATTTGGTACGCATAGACTACGTGATGTCTACTATCTGCTTTCAGATAGTGGTTCATCGACAATTGGGACCTCTTTTGGGAAAGGCCGCATTTCTTCAAGCGGGATGGCCTGCATCCGAATAGATTCGGCGCACGGGTCCTCTCCGAAAACATCGCTAAGGTAATTCGTCTATCTTGACTGTCTATTTCTACTTTAAACCCCTTCCGTAATGCTGCTGCTTTGCTAGGACATAATGGCTTAACAAAGCCTTCCGTAAAAGTGCACAACATTAATAATCTAATAACCAATCTTAATGCACGTAAAAAATCTACGCAGTGCGGCATAAACACCAATAATTTAATTGCAATTACTACATTAGATCAACAATGCATTAAAACTATAAAAACAGATTGTAGATTACATAAAAAATACACGGTGGCGCAGTGGTACTGTAGTTAGGAGACCTGGGTTTGCTTCCCGGGTCCTCCCTGCGTGGAGTCTGCATGTTCTCCCCGTGTCTGTGTGGGTTTCCTCCCACAGTCCAAAGACATGCAGGTTAGGTGGATTGGCGATTCTACATTAGCCCTAGTGTGTGTTTGGTGTGTGGGTGTGTTTGTGTGTGTCCTGCGGTGGGTTGGCTCCCTGCCCGGGATTGGTTCCTGCCTTGTGCCCTGTGTTGGCTGGGATTGGCTCCAGCAGACCCCCGTGACCCTGTGTTTGGATTCAGCGGGTTGGAAAATGGATGGATGGATGGATAAAAAATACACACAGAGTGGCGTTAACAAAAATAACTTCTAACGTAATAAATAAGTTTCTGTTCCAAATACCAATAACGCGCATAGAATTCAGCTCTGCCCCTCCGAAACATTAAATATGGCACTATTAAATGTTAGAGCTTTAACTAACAAGACTTTTCTATAAACAATCTTATTAGTGATAGTGAAACGTGGCTTAGCTCAGACGGCGCGGCTGTTTTAATCGAATCTGCGCCTCCGGATTACAGTTTTACTCGTGCAGACCGCCAGGGAAAAAAGGGAGGCGGCTTGGCAAACATTTACTCGAGCCGGTTAAAGTGTAAGTTTTGGTAAATTTAAGCCCTTTGAGTATCTACGTGTATAGACCTCCTAAATATAACGCGTCTTTCTTTGAGAAATTCTCAGATTTAATGTCAATTTTAATTACAAACTATGACACACTCTTAATTGTCGGCGACTTTAACTTTCATATCGATAATCAGTGTGACCTACAAGTAAAGGAATTCCTGAACCTCCTGGACTCTTTTGATTTGAGACGCTCGTTAATCAGCCTACACATAAAGCAGGTCATACGTTAGACTTAGTGATTACCAAAGGACTAACAGTTGATGTGAAGCAGGTCATTGATATCGGTCTATCAGACCACTTTCTTCTACTATTTAATATAGAAATAATGATAGAAAACACTCATGAGAAGCATATTGTTAAAAAACGCTTCTTTGACTCATCAGCAGCTTTAAAATTTACAAACATTCTAAGCAATCAGTCCGTTTATAGTGCCAACTATAATAGCGAGGATAATGAAAATAGTAACGTGGAAAGATTTAATACTAAAGTGAGAGCTGCTGTTGACATAGTCACACCTGAAAAGACAGTGAAAAAATCTTCTAGCATTGTTATACCATGGAAGACCCAAAGAGTGTCTGATTTAAAGAGAACATGCCGTAGAGCTGAGCGTAAATGGAGGAAAACTAAACTAACTATCCACTATGAAATATTAAAAGTTAAAATAACAGAATACAATAACACTGTCCGTCTTGAGAGGCGCTGCTATTTCTCTAAGATTATAAATAACAATGCTAGTAATCCCAGAGTCTTATTTTCTAAAATTGATCGTCTTCTAAACCAGGTAACTCAAAGGAATGCCTCCTAAGTACTTCCACTAAAACCTGTGAGGCTATTGCTGTATTATTTTTCAACCAAAAAATTAATGATATTAGAAATAACATAGTACATCTCCCCAACACTAAGGATCCTCCTGAGCCCCAGTACTCCGCTATAAACAAATTAAACTCTTTCTCTAGGATAGATTTACCTGATTTACATAAAATAATTTCTCAACTGAAACCCTCCATCTGCGTCCTTGACCCAATACCAACAAATTTTTTCAAAGAAGTATCGGCGTGCTAATTGACAATATTCTTGACATAGTAAATTCGTCATTAGATACGGGGGTCTTCCCAGACTGTCTTAAGACTGCTGTAGTTAAACCCCTATTTAAGAAACATAATCTTGACCCCTCGGCTCTTGAAAATTTTAGACCCATCTCTAACCTGCCTTTCTTAAATAAAATTCTGGAGAAGGCAGTCATTATGCAGTTAAATGACCACCTCAATAAACTATTCTTGATAAATTTCAGTCGGGTTTCAGAACAAATCACAGCACAGAAACTGCACTCGTTAAAGTAGTAAATGACTTGCAGGTAAATGCAGACAGAGGCCATTTATCTGTTCTCATCCTCTTAGATCTGAGTGCCGCATTTGACACCACTGATCACAATATTCTTAGAAATCGCCTTAGTCAATGGGTGGGCCTCTCTGGCAGTGTCTTAAATTGGTTTGAATCCTACCTGGCAGGGAGAAAATTCTTTGTTAGTTGTGGTAATTACAACTCAAAGACACATGATATCCGATACGGTGTTCCACAAGGCTCTATCCTGGGTCCGCTGCTCTTCTCAATCTACATGCTTCCGTTAGGTCAGATTATCTCGAGGCACAACGTGAGCTACCACAGCTATGCTGATGACACACAGCTGTACTTATCAATAGCACCTGATGACCCCGACTCTCTCGATTCACTAACACAATGTCTTACTGGTATTTCTGAATGGATGAATAGTAATTTTCTCAAGCTAAATAAAGAAAAAATAAAGAGAAAACTGAAATTTTAGTGATTGGCAATAATAGATTCAATGAGGTTATCAGAAATAAACTTGATGCATTAGGATTAAAAGGTAAGACGGAAGTAAAAAACTTAGGGGTAATTGTTGACTGTAATCTGAATTTTAAATCGCATATTCATCAGACCACTAGGACAGAATTTTTTCACTTAAGAAACATAAGTAAAGTTAGACCTCTTATATCACTGAAAGATGCTGAGAAATTAGTTCACGGGTTTGTTTTCAGTCGACTAGATTACTGTAACGCACTCCTCTCAGGACTACCCAAGAAAGACATAAATCGTTTGCAATGAGTGCAGAAAGCAGCTGCTAGAATCCTAACTGGGAAAAGAAAATCCGAACACATCTCTCCAGCCTTGATGTCACTACACTGGTTACCTGTGTCATTCAGGATTGACTTTAAAATTCTGCTTATGGTTTATAAAGCCTTAAATAATCTCGCCCCTTCTTATATATCGGAGTGTCTGACACGTTATATTCCAAATCGTAACCTCAGATCCTCAAATGAGTGTCTCCTTAGAATTCCAAGAACAAAACCACAAAAAAGAAGTGGTGAGGCGGGCGGCCTTCTGCTGTTACGCACCTAAAATCTGGAATAGCCTGCCAATAGGAATTCGCCAGGCTAATACAGTAGAGCACTTTAAGACACTGCTGAAAACACATTACTGTAACATGGCCTTCTCATAACTTCACTTTAACTTAATTTAACTTAATCCTGATACTCTGTATATTCAATTTCCTCATAATAACTATTCAGGGTGGCTCTAAAATCCGTACTGACCCCTACTCTCTCTTCTGTTTCTTTTTCCGGTTTCTTTGTGGTGGCAGCCTGTGCCACCACCACCTACTCAAAGCTTCATAATGCTCCAACAATGATGGATGGATTAAAAGGCAGAATTCTACGTGACCGTCATCATCAAGCCCTTCTGTAAGAACCCTAAATCCAAAGAGAACTGTTTCATCTATGTTAGGTAGAATGCCCAGAGGGGACTGGGTGGTCTCATGGTCTGGAATCCCTACAGATTTTATTTTTTTTCTCCAGCCGTCTGGAGTTTTTTTTTTGTTTTTTCTGTCCCCCCTGGCCATTGGACCTTACTCTTATTCGATGTTAATTAATGCTGATTTATTTTGTTTTCTTATTGTGTCTTTTATTTTTCTATTCTTTATTATGTAAAGACCTTTGAGCTACTGTTTGTATGAAAATGTGCTATATAAATAAATGTTGTTGTTGTTGTTGTTGAAAGGATCAGCAACAAACAAAAACACAGGCTTCAGTTTTCTGAAATTAGGGTTAGGGTTAACTGTTGAACGTTCATCAAACTCGACCTTCAAATGATGTAGAAATGTGGAAATCAACTGAAAACGTGCCTGTTGATCAGCTGTCATGCAGCTCTTCAGGTTTGGGACATGCAGCATCTTGCCACCTTCCAAGTCATTGATGAAAATGCTCAGTTTTGTTTCAAAGGCACAACATTTTTTCTTGCAATTCGACAACGGTTTTGTCTGCACCCTGAAGTGACAAATTCAGTCTATTTATATGTCCCATAATATCAACAAGAAATGCCAGCAGTGCGACCTTGGCACTGTCTTGAATAAACGTTAAAAATTCTGCAGCTTTCTTTGTATTCAAGGCCTGCAGGAAGTCGGCTACATCTATCGCGGAGATTCCAGAACCTTTCCAACACCCGGCCCTTGCTTAAGCATCTGACGTCATTGTGAAGCAGCAAATCTCCAAATTCTGCAGACATCTCTTCAAGAAAAGAACGAAACAGACGATGCTGCAGAGACGAATTACGTCGTAAAAAAATTCACTAATTTCACAAGAGTAGACATCACTTCCGCCAGTTCGTCACAAAGTTTTGAACGGGGGGCCGACTGATGAATGATGCAGTGATAAGCAACAAGGTTGGGCTGAAGTGCCTTCATACGAGTGACAAGTCCTCTATCTTTACCAGTCATTGCTGGTGCCCCGTCTGTTGTAAGGGAAGCCATTTTCGTTACATCCAATCCAGCTGCGTGCATAAACTGCGATAATGCTGAAAACACGTCCTCACTGCGGGTCTGTTTTGCTCGCGGTAGTAATGTCAGAAACTCTTCAACAAAATTATGGCCATCAAAAAAATCTTGATACGTAAACGTAATACAGTAATCCCTCGCTATATCGCGCTTCGACTTTCGCGGCTTCACTCTATCGCAGATTTTATATGAAAGCATAACTAAATATATAACGCGGATTTTTCGCTGCTTCGCGGGTTCTGCGGACAATGTGTCTTTTTACTTCCTGTATATGCTTCCTCAGTTGGTTTGCCCAGTTGATTTCATACAAGGGACGCTATTGGCGGATGGCTTAGAAGCTAACCAATCAGAGCACGCAGTTAAGTTCTCCTGACTGAGAAGCTAACCAATCAGAGCACGTAGTTGAGCTCTGATTGGTTGAGCTCGAAAACGAAAGTGAGGTTCCAGCCTCGACTGATCACAGCGCTGAGCACGCTCGTGTAGCTGATGCACCTGGGAGGACCGCCACTTACGATGACAAGAGGTACAAGCCAGATTGTGTCACACTGCGACTGCCACCGCCATGCAAAGACAGCCAGGCTGGCCTGCTGCCTTCTCCTGCTGGCCATCAATAATAATAATACATTTTATTTATATAGCGCCGTTCCCATGCTCAAGGCACTTAAGCATCAAGATGCCTCACGCAGCCAAAACAAGTGCAGCAACAGACATTTTATGTGAGAAACCTTTGCTTTTTGTGCTTTGCAGAAAACTGAAGTTGTTGGAAAAAAATATTCAACCCTCAAAGAGTCAATTTTGCACAAATCGTTTTGCTCGTTTACAAGTGACCATCGCTAGAATGGCCTCTCGTGTCGCTTCTAGAATGTCTTTTGGCCTTTCCTTTAGAGTCCCCAGGTGTCCCTGTCATCCTCACACCTAAAGGACAATCGAGTCTTTGGTTGATTCCCTTTCAGGGGTCTCTAGCTGCCAGCACTCAGGTTGGGGTCTTCTTTGTGACTGAACATTTTCCCTGATGGCCACACAGCCCTGTCTGTGTCCCTGGAATAACTTCTGCCAGGGAATTTTAATCTAAATAAAAGTCTTGCCCCTTCCCGCCTGTAGCCATTCTGGACCGGAGCCGGCACTTTACCATCCATCCATCCGTCACCCAACCCGCTATATCCTAACTACAGGGTCACAGGGGTCTGCTGGAGCCAATCCCAGCCAACACAGGGCGCAAGACAGGAAAACAAACCTCGGGCAGGGTGCCAGGCCACTGCAGGGCACACACACCCACACACTAGGGACAATTTAGGATCACCAGAGCACCTAACTTGCATGTCTTTGGACTGTGAGAGGAAACCCACACAGACACGGGGAGAACATGCAAACTCCACACAGGGAGGACCCAGGAAGCGAACCCTTAAGGGTCTCCTTACTGCGAGGCAGCAGCGCTACCCACTGCGGCACCGTGCCGCCTGCACTTTACCACAGCGTGGTGAATTAAATTCTGCACGGTCAAGAAAAGGAAAACTAAAAGGGAAAAATTAATAACAATCCACCAATTATGAAATCCAGTTGAGGTTCTTAGATTCAGTGTACAGCAGGGACTAACTCTGCAGGGGGCGCCGGTCCATTACAGAGCACAGTCACACACACACACCCACACGCTTACATCATATGGAGCCAATCTGGAGTCCCCAAATAAACCAACACACACGTCTTCGGAATGTGGGAGGTAAACCAGGGCACCCAAAGGAAAACCCACACAGACACGTGGCGGAAAGTGGCAGTGACCAAGCAGGGATTTAAACCCAGTGCTTACTTGAAAACAACATTTGAAATGATGGGACTGTGTGGGGAATTTTCCCACATATAAGAATAAAGAAAACTTTCAATTTTATTACTGAGCAGCAAACATACAAGCTATTAAAACCAGGACATGGACACAAACAGACGAACACACACAGGCTTGGTCCACAATAGAAGTAAAATCCTGCAGCTCTTCTTTATATTCCTTGCATTGTGCCACAATAAATGCAAGTTATCATCAATATGCTAACAACCCAATTGTGCTTCACTCACTCAGAATATGAAACCGGTGTAATAAGTATTGTAAGATAGAATGGGAACTGCAGGTCTGACATTGTGGTCAGTAGCACAGGAGCGCCGCAGGGACTGGACTTTCTCCGGTTCTGTTCAGCCAACATACATCAGACTTGGGTGTCCTGCCATGTGCAAAAGTTCACTGACGACACTGCTATGGTGGGCTGCATCAGGAGTGGGCAGGAGGAGGAGTAAAGGAACCTAATCAAGAACTTTGTTAAATGGTGCGACTCAAACCACCTACAACTGAACACCAGCAAAACCAAGGAGCTGGTGGTGGATTTTAGGAGGCCCAGGCCCCTCATGCAGCCCGTGATCATCAGAGGTGACTGTGCAGAGGGTACAGACCTATAAATACCTGGGAGTGCAGCTGGATGATAAATTGGACTGGACTGCCAACACTGATGATCTGTGTAAGAGAGGACAGAGCCGACTATACTTCATTAGAAGACTGACGTCCTTCAACATCTGCAATAAGATGCTGCAGATGTTCTATCAGACGGTTGTGGCGAGCGCCCTCTTCTACGTGGTGGTGTGCTGGGGAGGCAGCATAAAGAAGAAGGACACCTCACGCCTGGACAAACTGGTGAGGAAGGCAGGCTGTATTGTAGGAATGAAGCTGGACAGTTTGACATCCGTGGCAGAGCGACGGGCGCTGAGCAGACTCCTGCCAATCATGGAGAATCCACTGCATCCACTGAACAGGATCATCTCCAGACAGAGGAGTAGCTTCAGTAACAGACTGCTGTCACCGTCCTGCTCCACTGACAGACTGAGGAGACCCCACACTGTGCGACTCTTCAATTCCACCCTGGGGGGGTAAACGTTAACATTACACAAAGTTATTGTCTGTGATACCTGCATTGTTATCACTCTTTAATTTAATGTTGTTCTTTATCAGTATGCTGCTGCTGGAGTATGGGAATTTCACCATGGGATTAATAAAGTATCTATCTATCTATCTATCTATCTATCTATCTATCTATCTATCTATCTATCTATCTAT
>JANRMT010062845.1:13806249-13841054 GCA_026402145.1 Polypterus bichir lapradei | reverse complement strand
ATAATATAATATAATATAATATAATATAATATAATATAATATAATATAATATAATATAATATCCATCCATTATCCAACCCACTATATCCTAACTACAGAGTCACAAGGGTCTGCTGGAGCCAATCTCAGCCAACAGAGGGCGCAAGGCAGGGTGCCAGCCCACCACAGGGTGCACACACACACACACACACACACACCGAGCACACACTAGGGACAATTTAGGATCGCCAATGCACCTAACCTGCATGTCTTTGGACTGTGGGAGGAAACCCACGTAGATATGGGGAGAACATGCAAACTCCATGCAGGGAGGACCTAGGAAATATAAAATATAAAATAAAATATATGAAAATATATATATATATATATATATATATTGTCGCAGTAGGGAGCGCTAGTGCTCCCTTCAACCCTCAGGTACCACGCCAAACACCTGGTAAAAATGCCACAATTATTTGTTTTATTAGAATAATAACGTGCACCAAGCACCCTCCACTCCTCACTATTCATAAATAAACCAATAACTACAATAATAAATCACAATAACCAATCCTCCACTCCCAGACGCGTTGCCCTCCTACCACCCAGCTCAGCTCATTGTCTGGGAGTTCCCAGAGTCCTTTTATTCCTCCTGACGCGGAAGTGTTTCTGCCCAACAGTTCCACAAGTCCTTATTCCTTCCGGGTCAGAGTAAACAGTGCTTTTCTTCACCCCGGAAGCCCGTCGCTCTTCCTGTGACGAACTTCCGGGTCATGGTGCACAAATGAGTCCACTGGCTTCCCGACAGCGACTCCCAGTGGCCCCCAAGGTATCCAGCAGGGCTGTGTATAAAAACTCCATAGTCCATGAGGCCCTGCTGGAATTCGGGGCCCATATATGCTCTCGGGAGAGCTCCTCCTGGCGGCCTGGGGGTGAGGGCCGGAGTAAATTGCCGGCAATCCACCACAATATATTTATATATATATATAAAATATAATATAATAGATAGATAGATAGAAAATAAAGAATAGAAAATAAAGAATAGAAAATAGATAGATAAAAAATAAATAATAATATAATATCAAATAAAATATTAAAAAAAAATTTGAACTTGTAAAGTAAGCCTAAGTACAATGTGTAATAGTAATAGTCAGTTGTGCAAAAGCCACTTACACTAAAAAGTGAGAAGTTGCATTCCAGAGTAGCTTATGAGACGTACAAAGAGACAGCCAGTTAGCAGCAGATGTAATTTTGAGTCTTTATATAATACCAGCTGAAGTAGGGTACTTGGTAGATAATGACTCTTGTTACGGCCCAGGGGCAGGGGACAAGGGGGGAATGGTAGTGGACAGAGTTCACATCCTGACAGCATGGCGGATGAAGCTGTTTGACAGTCTTGTGGAGCGGGCCTGAGGGGAGGAGGCTGAAGAGGGAATGTAAGGGGTGGGAGGAGGTCCCCAGCAATGCTGATGGCTCTACGGGTGAGGCTGGTGTGGAAGATGTCCTTGAGGGAGGGCAGTGGGGCACCAATGATCTTACTGGCCACATCCACTATGCATTGCAGGGACTTCCTACAAGAGGCAGTGCAGCCTCCATACCACACAGGGATTCGGAGCGCCCATGCTTTGGTGAAGATGCCATCCTACAGAAATGCAGATTGAAAGGCAATATGACATTCAGCACATTCCAGCAGTGACATCAAATTCTCACTTGGAGGGTCCGTGCAGAACGTTTTCAAAACCTGGCAGGATCTGATCGATAAGATTTTTAGAATAAGCTTTTAAAGCACTGAGGAAGGAGACTCTCTCCCCATTTTCTTTTTCTCTTCCATTTATCTTTATTCACGTATTAATTTATCTATTCAATTATTTTTACTAGCTTTAAGTTTTACTCTGCTGGCCATGCTCTCTTTCTCAGGGGTGGGGGTTGATTTGTTTTCGATCCTGTTTTTGTAAAAGTTGATCTGTTTGTATGAAATGTTGTGTGATTACAACAAAATCAATAAAATTTAGAAATTAATTAATTAATTAAAGAAAAAAAAAATTTATTGTGTGCTGTCTCTGCACCCATTGCACTTATTTATGAAACTCTTTTATAAAAGACATTAACGAGGGTCAGATATCTTTCACACCTGCTGAGTCTTCTGCCCCATACCATCCTGTCCAAGCATTGCCCCTTTGCTCCCAGGTGACCCATCCCTCTCTTCACCCTGGCACCCAGTACACTGGACACCAAGATGCCCTTCCCACTGCTCAGTCCTAGCCACACATGTAGGTGCTGCCAGTGTGTTCTTCTGTCAACATCTTAGGGCTTTTCTGCCCTCTGCCACCCTGTGGTGTTTGCAATTACCCCGCTGACCAGACATCCCATCCTGAAAATATTCAGACGTGAGCGTCCGTATGCGAGGAGAATATCCAAGCATTTACAGGAAATATCCAAGTGATTGCACCACTGCAATCTGAATAAAAATCTGGGAGAAAGGCTGTCATTTGGAGCGCCCATGCTTTGGTGAAGATGCCATCTTATAGAAATGCAGATTGAAAGGCAATACGACATTCAGTCCATTCCAGCAGTGACATTTATAACGCGTTGCTAAAATTGAGTTAGGTGCGGAATTGTAAATCACTGATCCACGGCGTTTCATTCACTCCAAGACAGTCGGCCGAAGGCGGCAGGATGGAAAAAGAGCCACGATAATGCGAAAAAAACAAAACCAAGCTGGGTAGTAGGTGGCACTTTTTGGGCTTTCCACTTTCTTTTCAGTAAAAACACTAGGACTTTACAGGGTTGATTTTCCTTGTGCAGTCGCGATCCTTTTGCTTAAACACATCTTTGCAGTCAATAAATGTAATTAATAAATTATCACCCTCACAGAAAAGTCGTATATATTTATTATGCTGATACAGCGTGTCCTGGCCCACGTGATGTTAGCCGATGGTGGCGTTTGTAGGACTGTGCCACCCCACTGTCTCGTCATTCATGAACACACCCGGTATGGCAGTTAGAAATGCCCACAAAACTCTCATAAGGCACGCAGGTCACATTTAAATACAATGCCCCCCTTAAGTGTCACACAGGCACCTCCTTTATCACTCGCATTTGTCACGTCCCAAATGGACATTTAAAGTATAGAAAGTTTAGGGTCCAGACATTCTGGATCTCTGTCTGCATGCATCTCTTATCCCAATGCGACTCTAAAAAATCAATCACCTTGTAAGCTGTAGGTGCCATGGAGGAACGATGGGCATCATGGATGGAATGAATGGGGGGATTCTTGCCAATACAGGAAACCATAATGGAATGGACTGGGCAAACGGGTATACTGGGAGATGTTCATTCCCCCCAAATGACAGGTGACAGTGTTCCTCAGGGCTGAACCCGATTAAGACACCCTCATGGTGACATCTAGAAATGCAGCCATGTAGGGGTCTTTGGATACCACTAGAGGGTGCTACCCGAGGAGGACTGCCCTGGTTTCTGCACAACCCAGACATGCTCCTGATGACAATACAATACAATTTATGTCTGTGTAGCCCAAAATCACACAAGAAGTGCCGCAATGGGCTTTAACAGGCCCTGCCTCTTGACAGCCCCCCAGCCTTGACTCTCTAAGAAGACAAGAAAAACCCTGTAGGGAAAAAATGGGAGAAACCTCATTAAAGGCAATTCAAAGAGAGACCCCTTGCCAGGTAGGCTGGGTGTGCAGTGGGTGTCAAAAAGAAGGGGGGGGTCAATACAATACAATACACAGAACAGGACAAATCCTCAATACAATATAAAAATAAAAATGTTACAAGAACAGAGCAGAATTTAACAGTAGATGATATCCCATAATATGATTTGGATTTGTTTAGAGTCCTGGAGACCTCAGCCATCAAGCTGCCTCCCCTCATTGCCCACAGCCAATCCAATGAAAGGACCCCTCTTTCCCACGATTCCTTGCGATCCTCCATCAGAGATGACTTTAACTTAGGCAGGCAGAACAACACGGCAGGTGGGCCGTGGCACCAAGTGCCACATTAGAGTGCCGAGAAGAGAAACAGAACAGGTGAGGGTTAGTATCAAATTATAACGATCATGTTACTTATGTTTTAGTGCTCATGACTAACAACAGAGATGCAGTCTGTTAATCAGCAGCTCTAGTCAGGGTGTGCTAAACTGAAGTCGTGAGTCTTCAGCCGGGGTTTAAAGGCTGAGACCGAAGGGGTATCTTTTACAGTAGCAGGCAGATCATGACCTGAGCATGACACCGGAAGCAGTTTCCCGGTCAGAATTAAAACAGTGCCAACTGCCTGACTTAATGGAGTCAGAGTTCGGAGGCAGTGGGCATCACTCACCTGGAAGCAGAAGGAGATGATTTGTATTGTTATATTGTGGGTGGTATTCGTGTAAGGAAGGTCTTCTATTTGAACCCAGAATTGTGATGGGGCATTATTGTGTCTGTGCTCTGGGGCTCAGTGACGCCCCCTTGTGATTACAATTCATAATAACTTTATGTTCAAGTCACAGCTTTGTTGCTTAATGTACGCCGTCTGCTATGTGCTGCTTTGTAAATTGAATTGAATTGTTTCTTGCTTCTTGTCTTCACTTATAAATACCTGCGTGTATCTTGTATATATTTTTTTACTTTACAATGAGGTACTTCCAGTAAAATCCTTCAAGAAAGCTCATTTTACGTGAATGTGTTTAAGCTCTCTGAGTTCCCAGACACTGTGTGGAGTGTGGGCAGAATAAGTGGATTCAGAAAGAATTCAGACCCCTCCACTTTCTGCACATTATATTGTGTCACAGCTTTAAGTTTTAATGGATAAATATGTGTTTTTTTGCCCTTCAATCTACCTATAATCAATAACCTATAATGACAAAGTGAACACAAAGGTATGCAAATTTATTCAAAATCAAAAACTGAAATCTCTGTATCTATCCAAAAGTGTGTTCACATTTGATTCTAGGTTTTGTCTTCCTTAATCCACCTTAACATAAGGACAGGCACCTCTGTGTTTGTGTTTCTGTGTCTGTAAGGTTGCTATGTCTCTGTTATCAGAGACAAAGCATCAGCTCTGAGACATTGCAACTGGATGGACACACTGCACTGCAAACGTTAATGCAGAATACGTCCGACAGAGAGACGTCAGCTTATCTGCCTGAATGAAAGGACTATTATCTGTGTGTGTCTGTGTGTGTGTCTAACTGCTGTGTCTCTGTTATATGCCATTTGGTATGGTATTCATAAATGTAGTGCTAATGTTTGTGATGAGCCATCTGTTGGAATGACAGGATTGGCAGTTGGCAGGATTAGATAGATAGATAGAAGTTTATTTGTCACCAGAGGGATATTCCTCCTTTTATAGAACCTATTTAAATAAATCAATATGTAGATAAATAAAAATATATGCACACACACCACAATGACTGAAAGGGAAGAACATCTGAAAAGAAAGAAAGCCTCTGACTTGGCAGCCCCAGCCCCATTGAGGCGCTATACAGGCACATTGCTGTTGATATAAAGAGCCCCCAGTAGTCTCTTCGACAAACTTCTGCCAAACGATTTGTTACCTGAAAGTCCTCAGTGTTGGTGCGTCACAGAGAGGATGTGCAGCATTGTTCATAATTTGTTTTAATTCTCTCCTTTGCTATGACCTTCAGGGAGTCCAGAGAGTCCTTTTATCAGCTTGTTCTTGGTGGGTCTCTCTTGAAGTGATGTTACTAGCTCAGCACACCACAGCAGAGAAAATGCAATGCATTGGTCTCTGCCATATGCCGTTTGGTATGGAGTTTGTAAAGGTTGTGTTCATTTTCGTGATGCACCATCTGTTAGAATGACAAATGCAATACATTTTCTTACTGTACGTGTATTACAAAATACATTCCAAAAAATAGTGCACCGAAGATGCTAATTCCAAGGTCTACCTTGATTACTTTGATTTCAGCTTAGACAGGTAGCACAGCTAGCCCTGTTTAATAAAAGGACAAGGGTCTCTGTATCTGTTTGTCCATATGGTTGCTATACTGCGGTGGGCTGGCGCCCTGCCCGGGGTTTGTTTCCTGCCCTGCACCCTGTGTTGGCTGGGATTGGCTCCAGCAGACCCCCGTGACCCTGTAATTAGCATATAGCGGGTTGGATAATGGATGGATGGATGGATGGTTGCTATATCTTTGTTATATATCATTTGGTTTGGAATTTGTAAAAGCAGGGCTATTACCTGTGATGCACCATCTGTTGGAATGACAAATGCATTACATTTTCTTACTGTACATGTATTACAAAATACATTCCAATGGGTGGTGCACTGCAGATGCTAATTCCAAGGTCTACATTGATTACTTTGATTTCAGCTTAGACAGGTAGCACAGCTAGTCCTATTTAATAAAAGGACAAGCGTCTCTGTATCTGTTTGTCCATATGGTTGCTGTATCTTTGTTATATGCCATTTGGTATGGGATTTGTTAAAGCAGGGCTATTGCCTGTGATGCACCATCTGTTGGAATGACAAATGCAATACATTTTCTTACTACATGTATTACAAAATACACGGCGAATATGCTGGTGTCTACCTTGATTACTTAGATTTCAAGTTGTCTTAGATGAGTAGCACAGCTAGTAATTAATAAATTACTTCAGTGGCTTTCATCATGTTATAATATTTGATTGTGTCAAATTATTTCTTAAACTTTTACTCTGAAAAAAGTGCAATTGAATGGTTTCCTATGTCTCTAATGACAGAGAAGTAAAAAGGCCATAAAGACTCATTTATTGGTCAAGAGTTTAAACAAATAGCAAAATAAAAACAATATCTCAGTCAGCAATAAATAATCAAGCAAATCACTTTTCTTCTAGAGATTATAAATTTGGAGGAATTACCAGCCAAAACTGATTAACATGCATAGCTGTAGTGTGAAACTTTCTTAACTTATTTAAAGTAAATCCCTTATCAAATTAAACAGTCGAACTTCATTTATTAAACATTAGCAAGCTGGTAATCATATAAAATTGCTTCTCTATTTAATGTCACCTTAATGGTTTATGAATGAAACCTCAGACGCAGCTTTGTAATTTCATTTCAATATGCTTGATACAGCTAGAATAAAAATATTGTATGCAGATTTTGTAAATATGTAAAATAAAGTAATTACAGCTCATAAAAACAGCAGAATCACATAATCCTTTGAAAAATGGACTCATAAATTAGAGCTGTGAAAACTAGTCAGGCAATCTCTCAAAAAATAATCAGCATCGCTTCTTTACATGCCATGCTTGGCGGAGGGTGGCATCAGGGCACTGCGCCGATCACCAAACCGTTAACCGATGTAAACACGGCTAAGACAGACAGCATTCTCATCTCCCGTACGGCAGAGTTTCTTAAACTATGGCTCGCCACCCAAAGTGAGTCGCAGGTCCTCGCCGGTGCGACGTGAGTCCGTCTGTTTGTAATGTGAATGGGTCTTGTATGGCTTGTGAGGTGGGTCGTGGTTGATTAAGCAAGCCACCATTGCTCTGATGATTGGCAGTGATTCTCCAAGGGAAACGCCACCCTACGTTCTAGGGATCGGAGACAATTCCCGAAGGAGTAGCTTCAACAATCATTGATGATTCTACAAGGGTGACAAGCTCTCTGATGGTCAACGGCCATTCTCCAAAGAAAATGCCTGAAGGATTGGCTGCAGTTCTTGAAGAGATATCTCTTATAATCATCAGTGATTCTTCAAGGGGGAGAGACTCTATGACGATCATTGGAGATTGTTCAAGGGAGACACCACCTTACGCTCTAAGGATTCTCCAAGGGGTAGCTCCAACAATCATCAACAATTCTCCAAATGAGACAAACTCTCCAATGATCGGTGATGATTTTCCAAGGGAAACACCACCCTATGATGTATGGATCGGAGCCGATTCTCCAAGGAGTAGCTCCAACAATCGTTGACGATTCTACAAGGGAGACAAACTCTCTGATGATCATCGGTGTTTCTCCAAGGGAGATGCCCCTCCAGCCTTTAAGGATCAGTGGTGATTCATCAAGAGGTATCTCTAACAATCATCAGAGATCTGCCAAGTGGGAGAAACTCTGTGACAGTCATTGGTGATTCTTCAAGGGAGTACACCACCCTACACTTCAAGGATTGGTGCTGATTCTCAAAAGGGGGTAACTCTAGCAATTGTCAATGGTTCTCCAAATGAAAGAAACTCTCTGATGATCAGTGGTGATTTTTCCAAGGGAAACGCCACCCTACACTGTAAGGATCAGAGACAATTCTCTAAGGAGTAGCTCCAACAATTGTTGATGATTCTACAAGGGAGACAAGCTCTCTGATGGTCATCGGTCATTCTCCAAAAATAACACCACTCCACACTCTGAAGGATTGGCTGCAGTTCTTGAAGAAGTATCTCTTACAATCATCAGTGATTCATCAAGGGAAAGAGACTCTATGATGATCATTGAAGATAGTTCAAGGGAGACACCACCTTACACTCTAAGGATTCTCCAAGGGGTAGCTCCAACAATCATCAACAATTCTCCAAATGAGACAAACTCTCCAATGATCGGTGATGATTTTCCAAGGGAAACACCACCCTACGGTGTATGGATCGGAGCCGATTCTCCAAGGAGTAGCTCCAACAGTCATTGACGATTCTACAAGGGTGACAAACTCTCTGATGATCATCGGTGTTTCTCCAAGGGAGATGCCCCTCCAGCCTCTAAGGATCAGTGGTGATTCGTCAAGAGGTATCTCAACCAATCATCAGAGATCAGCCAAGGGTGACAGTCATCGGTGATTCTTCAAGGGAGTACACCACCCTACACTTCAAGGATTGGTGCTGATTCTCCAAGGGGGTAGCTCTAGCAATTGTCAATGATTCTCCAAATGAGACAAACGCTCTGATTTTCCAAGGGAGTACACCACCCTATGCTCTAAGGATCGGAGACAATTCTCCAAGGAGTAGCTCCAACAATTGTTGACGATCCTACAACGGAGACAAAATCTCTCTGACGATCATTGGTGTTTCTCCAAGGGAGATGCCCCTCCAGCCTCTAAGGATCAGTGGTGACTGATCAAGAGATATCTCTAACACTCATCAAATATCCTCCAAGGGGAGAAATTCTGTGACGACCATTGGTGATTCTTCAAGGGAGTACACCACCCTACACTCTAAGGATTCATCAGTTGTTAAGGACAAACTCCCTGATGACCGGTGGTGCTTCACCAAAGGAGAAAAATTTTTTGACGATCGCCGGTGATTCTCTAACAATTATCGATGATTCTCCAAGAGGGACAAATCTCAGACAATACGTCGGCGACTCTTTAAGTGAGACATCACCCCACGCTCTAAGGATTGGCGGTGCTTCTCCAAGAGGGACTGTAGCTCTAACAGTCTTCCACGATTCTCCAAGGGTGACAAACTCTCTGACAATGAGTGAGGATCCTTCAAGAGGGACCCCACCAGTTCTGATGGTCATCAGGGAATGGGTCTCGAAGACGCTCAGAAGGGCAGGATTGAGTCACAACAAAAAAAAAGTTTAGGTGGTCCTGCTATAGGCTTTGTAGAGGCATCACTCTATAAAGACATCTACAATGAAGGGCAAAGTGGTACCAATGACGTTCTCTGCCGTGTGTACAGTCCGTTGTAGGAGACACTGCAGTTCCCACAGCAGACAATGATGCAGCTGGTCAGAACGCACTCGATGATTCATTTCTACAATTTGCTGAGAAGTTGATCAATGATTTTTGTTTTTTATATTTGTAACTAATCAAGCCAAATCAAACTAAATTGCCCACCAAGGCCTAGTCATTCTAGCCCCCTAATACCCCCATATTGGCCATCTCTGTAACCCCTTTACCACCTAATAGCCAGTGTGTGGTGAGCGTACTGGTGCAAAAATGGCTGCCGTTGCATCATCCAGGTGGATGCTAAACACTGCTCTCTATGTAAAAGTGCTTTGAGTAGTGAGAAAAGCGCTATATAAATGGAAAGAATTATTATTATTTATTATTATTATTATTAAGTCAGAACACATTGCATAGATCTGTTTTCTCTTTGACATTAAAGAATCTTTTTCTGCTGATTAGTCTCAAAAATGGTGAACTTCAATTCATTGTGATTCATTGTTGTAAAAAATAATAAAATGTGAAAACTTCCAAGAAGGGTGAATATTTTTTTCTATACGTTGTCACACACGTGCGCCTTGGGGACAGCTTAAAGGCTCTGATGGAGGTAATTCCTCGCTGATCCACAAGGTGGTGCTGTTTCCTAACACCTCTTCTTCTCTGCTTCCCTCTGTAGACCAGATGATTGACAGCCTTACCACCTCTGATGTCATTTCTGGTGCTCACCCCCCCTGGACCCACCTTTTCCTGCCTGGCCTGTACTTAACCAGAAGTGTCACCATTTTGCAGTCACTTTAAGACTTGGGTCTGTGAAGACGTCTTTTTCCAGGTTTATACACTGCGTTTATTTTCAGTTATCTGGGGTTTGCCTGGGGGGGCCCCAACTCTTTATAACAATTTGTGGTCATTTTGTGACTCAAAAATACAAAAGACCGCCTTCCACGATTTATGCTAACTGGAATCCAACCCATAATCATGCCAGCTCACTGCACTAACACAGTTTGGGCTGGCATGACAATTCTTCAGCAGATTCACACCTTTGTTTCGCTCCACTCGTGTTAGACATGCTGGTCACAGCGTCTTAAAAAGAAAAAAAACAAAAACAAGAAAAAGACGCCTGCTAGGGTGATAATTTAAATTTAATTTTTACATTTGTCGTTTCCAACAAGTTTAGTACAGGGCCATATCCTTAGATCTCCTTTCCCAACAGGGAGCTCAGAATTGCTGTCTGTAATGTCAAATAAATAAATAAATAAATAATGTGCCGCTCCACCTCAGAGGTGCTCATAATTTATTCAGCTAAGAGCTAAGCGATGATACCATCATACCTCTCCTTCCAGAATACCCAGCGGAGACGTCCACCAAATCCAAACGTATTACAAAGATAAATTTCAATTTATAAGCCCAGCCGTCTCTAGACAGACGATTTACTTGCTCATACATAGAAGCGTATTATTGTACTTAATTTTTCAAAGCAGGTTTTAATGTTAAAAATATCAGTTATGAATTAAAGTGGCTTTTTGCATACAAATTATACCTTGGTAAACAAAGCGCTTGATATTTTGAATAATTCTGCATTTGACTGTTTGAATATTTTTAAATTGTTACAACAGAGACTAAAAATTTGGGGTAAGCAGAGCCTGTCGGTAAGCGCATTCTTATCTTTCTAGCCAAAGCAGTTTCAAATCGGCACAATCTTATTATTGTCTCAAAGCTCTTCGCGTGGCAGCCCAACAGAAAATAAACGAATAAATAACAAGGGTGCTCGAGTAAAGGACTGTGAGAAAAGAAATGTTGGGGCGCCAACTTGGTGGTCTCCATTTATTTACCACTAAATAAACACAAATTAAAATGACCACAAGGGGCGCAATTGCAACTGAAAAGCTCAAACCAAAGGAGAAATCGTTCGGCTTGGCAATTCTGCTGGTTTTGGTCACCAAGTAGGAGCTCCGTCCTTTGATGGAACGCCTCCTTCTGGTGGCTGTGGGATTTACATATAGGTGGGAGACCAGAAGGGGTGGAGTCAGTCACCCTTACTGTGGAGGGAATAGACGAGGAGAAGGTTAGCGCCTGAGCCCCCTCTCTGCTTGGGGTGGTAGCACATACAATACAATACAATACAATACAATACAGTTTATTTTTGTATAGCCCAAAATCACACAGGAAGTGCCGCAATGGGCTTTAACAGGCCCTGCCTCTTAACAGCCCCCCAGCCTTGACTCTCTAAGAAGACAAGGAAAAACTCCCAAAAAAACCCCAGTAGGGAAAAAAATGGAAGAAACCTCGGGAAAGGCAGTTCAAAGAGAGACCCCTTTCCAGGTAGGTTGGGCGTTCAGTGGGTGTCAAAAGAAGGGGGTCATTACAATACAATACACAGAACAGAACAAATCCTTAATACAGCATAATAATACAAATTTTAGAAGCACGGAGCAGAATTTAACTGTAGATGATATCCCATAATAAGATTTGGATATTTTTAGAGTCCTACGTCATATGTAGGACATACGTCAGATGAGCCCGGAGAGTGATCCACAGATACGTGTGCGTGGCAAGAGTCAACAAGAGTTATGATTTTTACAAATTCAGAGCGCTAATTACGTGGAAAGCACACAGGTTAATCTAGGGGTCTGTTTTCATGTGACATCAAGCCTGTCGTTAATGAAAAAGGTAAGAAGAAAAACGTTCTCTAGTGCTTCGCTTGTCAAGTAATGGGTGGGTGTTTGCCACCGGTGGGTCACAGTGGGTCACAAATACTTTTAAATGGAAGCGGGTCGTGGTAGGTCATGAATGTGTTGTGGAGAGTCGAATCATCAAGGGGAATCAGCCAGCTCTGGCAATAGTACTTGAAACACCTAGGGACCCCCCAACAAGCTAGAAAAGAAAGAAGAATAGAAAAAAAATCATCAGAAACCTAAAAAAAAAGAAAGCAGGAACAAAAAAAGATAAAACCTAAAAAAGAATTCAAAAAGAGAGGAGAGCCAAGAGCGTCAGCAAAAATAGGTTTGAAAAAAATGAAATAGAAGGAAAAATGTCCTTTCCCCCCAATACAATGGTTTATTCTAAACACAATTCTTGTTCATTTGATTTGCAAACAAATCATAACCCGAGAACGAGTCCCATGGTTCTCAATTATTTGATTCGTAAACTCAATTATTACTGCAGAATGAGTCACACAATTCTTGTTTATTTGAGTTGCACATGAATTGTTGCCACATGATTTTTGTACATTCGATTAATAAATTCAACCATTACTTGAGAACGGAGTCACACTTGATCCTTGAAGAAATCATTACCCAAAATCAAGTCACATGATTTTTGTTCATATGATTTGCGAACGAGTCACATGATTTCCATTCATTTGATTCATGAACTCAATCATCACCCAAAAATGGTTCACACCATTCTCACTCATATGATTTGTGAACAAGTCACATGATTCTCCTTCATTTGATTCGTGAACTCAGTCATTACCAGAGAATGAGTCACACAACTCTTGTTCCTTTGAGTTCCAAATGTATCATTACCAGAGAATGAATCACATGATTCTCGTACATTCGATTAATAAATTCAATCATTACCTGAGAACGAGTCACATTTGATTCATGAACAAATCATTACCCAAAAACTACTTACAGGATTGTCATTCATTTGGTTTGTGAATGAGTCACATGATTCAAACTCATTTAATTCGTGAACTCAATCATTACCCAAAAACGATTCCCGCAATTCTCATTCATTTGTGAACGAGTCACATGATTCACTCTCATTTAATTCGTGAACTCAATCATAACCCAAAAACGACCCCCGCAATTCTCATTCATTTCATTTTGTGAACGAGTCACATGATTCACTGTCATTTAATTCGTGAACTCAATCGTTACCCAAAAACAACTCCCGCAATTCTCATTCATTTCATTTGTGAACAAGTCACGTGATTCACACTCATTTAATTTGTGAACTCAATCTCTACCCAAAAATGACTCCCGCAATTCTCATTCATTTGATTTATGAACTCAATCATCACCTGAGAATGAGTCACATTTGACTTATGAATAAATCATTAGCTGAGAACAACTCACACGATTCTCATTCATTGGATTTGTGAACTCAATTATTACCCGAGAACGAGTCACACCATTTCTGTTCATTAGATATGTGAACAAATCGTTACATGAGAACAAGTCAGCAGTCATATGATTCTCGTTCACTTGTGATCCTGTATTAGAATGTCTTATTTTAATTATGGATTGTCACTCACGTGGCTATGGGAGGCAGCTTATGGGCTCTAGTAAATGTAATTATCCTCCGTGCCAGGGGTTGGCACTGTTTTCTGATCCTTTCCCTCTGCAGACCAGGTATTTGAATAATTTGGCCACCTTGGGGTGTTTCCAAAGATCGAAAGCTCCCAGAGAAACACCCCCTTACCAAAAAAAACCTACACCACCAATCCTGGCACAGGAGAAAACACACACACACACATTAGGGGCCAATTTAGCCTCACCGGTCCACCTAAACCTGCATGTCCCACACAGACACGGGTAGAACACGCAAACTCCATGCAGAGAGCACCGGTGTAGTTAGTAGCACGCCTGCCAAAACATACATCTTTCTTGTCTATTACAGAAAATATGACAATTATTTCAGAAAGTGACCAAGGGTTAACATTACACAAGGCAGGCAGCTAAAGTGAAGTCGAGAAGAGTCAGTTGTTGCATGGCAGGTTCAGCAAGAGCCCCATTAGTCACAGGCCTCGTCTGGGAAGCTCAGTAAAGATGATTGAGCGTTATTGTTCTTTTTCTAAAGATCTCCTGCAATGAGCGTGAGGCCGGCTCTGTCTAATCTGCCAATGTATCTTTGGCCGAGTGCTCTTCATATGACGCAGCATCTCCTTATTAGCGGCCTGAACAACAGGACACGGTGCGTTTGACAATTCGGATTTGATATATGCCCTTCTGGAACACTTGGCGCGCCGTCATTTTCAGTGAAATAGTCTCTCAGCTATGTGACATCCTGACAGTTTTTGGATGAACTTGCTCCTCAACTGTGTAGAAAGTTTTTAAAACTTTAATGGCAAGGAGAATGTTCTGAGTTGCGGTCAAATTTACTTTTCCTTTTTAAACAACTGGAAGTCATTTTTAAATGGACATACCTGTTAATGGAACTCTCCCACATTTATCATCTTAATAGACATCTTAATAGAAGTGGAAATTCTCTGTTTTTTCCACACTAGATAATACGATTCCATGACAGTGCCTGAAGAGCACCCTACACAGTGTTGCTGTCCCTGTTATCACCAACACCAATGTCTGCCAGCACAGTAGGCACAGGAATACTTGGAAGAGTCCAGACGGACTCAGCAGAACTCAGATTGTCTGAGGAGCAAGAACTGGAAAGAGATGGCCAGTGATGCACGACATACGAATCTCCATGTGGACTGCGACTCGGATCACAACCGAGTGATGATGACGGGCTTTCATAAAGGCTTCGAATCAGACGTCCCACACCAAAGATTCATTCTGAAAATAGAAGCTTGTAGGCATTAGGGGTGTAGAAGACCAGCCTGGCTACAGACAGACACCAAGGACACACGATGTCCAAACGCACACATTTATTAATTCTTTTTCCGTTTATACAGCACACACGGTGCACAAATTACCCATAAGGCTCAGTCCCATGACTTCCTCAAGTCTTCTGCTGCCTCCACTCATCTCCTCGCAAGCTCCATCCTCTTCCACCTGACTCTGGCTCCCTGAATGGAGTGAGGTGGCCCCTTTCATAATGTACTCCAGGTGACTCCTGATTAACTTCCGGCAGACCTTGTGGGTGTGGCGGAAGTGCTGCAGACCTTGTTTCCGGTGGCCAAGGACCCCAACATGTTTGAGCTTCTAAGCCCCAAGCCCGTGGCCCCAATGCAACCCAGGGGGTCTGCCTACTCATGTCCTGGGGTATAAATTTCGGGCACGATCCCCAGCCATCCATCCCAGGGGTGACTTACAAAATAATAATACATTTTATTGATCTCTAGATGGTTAACCGGCAGGACACAAAGAGTACAGATAAGAGGAGAAGGCTCTACATGGAGTGAGGTCATCAGTGGAGTCCATCAGGGGTCTGTCCTTGAACTGTTACTTGTTCTGGTTGAGATGAATGACACTGATTCTGGTAAAGATGGAGAACTTGAGAAATTCACCGATGAAACACTAAAATTGGAGGGATGGCAGACACAGAATTTAATAAATGAATTATTTGCATTTATAAAGGGCCTTGCTCAAGGGCCCAACAGAGTAGTGTCCCTTTTGGCATTTACAGGATTCAAACCGGCAACCTTCCGATTGCCAGTGCAGCTCCCTAACCTCAGAGCCACCACTCCACCCGGAGGTCACCCGGACAACCTTCAGATCTGAGCAAGCACTTGGAAAATGGAGTTTAAGGTAGAAAAGTGCAAAGTTCTACATGTGGACAACAGGAACCTCAACTCAATACAAGATGGGAGACACCGAGTTACGGGACGCGAACTCTGAAAAGGATTTAGAGGTTTATGTTAAGGCAACAAGTTCATGGATTAAGCAATGTAGAGAAGAGATTAAAAAGGGCAAATAAAATATTAAGTTACTAGCAAGTGGGAGCCCGATCGAATCGGGCTACAAATTCTACGTTTGTGAAATCCATACTTTTTCTGCAAAGAATTATTTGTTTTTTTTAAGTCCTTGAAATGATTTTGTTATCATGGCACTGATTTGTGCTTGAAATAGACCTTTTCGGCCGATGTAATGAAGAGCTTTCTGTTTAAACGGGGCTGCAAGACGTGAACTCAGATCTTCGGCGCACCTCATTTGATTTTTTCCGGCAAACAAATTTTCAAAACAAACCGTATTTTACAACTCTAATCAGAGTCGGAGTAATAATTATGTTGCCGTGGTCATTTTAGATCTGAGATCGGCTAAAATTTAAACAAGGATCGTTGTTAATACCCAGCCGTCATTACTCAGTTTGCCAAAAGATGTCAGAAGGACGGATGCCAAAACCGAACTGTCCAAAGATAGATTGACGTACCAAGCAAATGGCGACACGTTCTAAATTACTTACTGTTCCAGAGCTGTTGAAGGGTTTGAGTCAGTCGACGATGTTAGTCCTGGAAAGTATGCCAATGTTCCAAAAACCAAGCGAACTTACTGTTATCTGTTCGAACCAACACCGACTTACTATACTCGGCCGTCCAGCGGCGTCACTGAAGCATTCGAACATTCTTAGCCAATCATGCAATACTGCGTCCGCGTGTGCCACGTTATGTTCAAACTACAGAGGCAGAGTCCCATTGCATGGTTCTAACTTGTATTGAGTCGAGGTGTTGACGTGAACACCATACAAACGGATAGTATCAAATTATATAGAAGGATGTCATAAAAACTCAAAGGGCATCTTGCTCATACTATATAATGCTCTAGTGAGACCACATCTGGAGTACTCTGTGTAGTTCTGGTCGCCACAGTACAAGAAAGACAAAGCAGCACCTAAAGCTTTGTACAGGACAGCAACCAGGTGCATCATGGGACTGAAGGACATGTCCTACTCTGACAGACTGGGAGAATTAAACCTGTTTAGAGTCGAGCATTTGACCGCTCCACCAGGTCTATCAAAAATCCTCAAAGGCATCAGTACAGCAGATCCAGCGGAGTTCCTTGAAGTTAACGTTGAATCGAGATTGAGATTAATGACATTGATTTCGGTTTGGTTGGTAGATTTGTGGACTTCCTAGGTGATGCCAAAAATGGAGATACTGAAAGATTTGGACGAGCTTCAGAACTGGAGAGACGCTTGGAAAAACACGATGTGGGAAAGCGCAAAGTGCTACACGTGGGCTTAAAGGAAAATTAGTTATGAATACAAAATAGGAGACACTGAGCTACAGGAAGCAAGTACTGAAAAAAGGATTCAGGGGTTTATGTTGACACCACATTGTGGCAGACTTGGAGAATTAAACCTGTTTTGTATCAAGCAGAGGAGACTGACGAAGAAGAAGAAGACGAAGAAGAAGAAGCTCTAATAAAAAAATTGCGGGAGGTCGAGCTTATAGTTACAGGGCCACTAAACTGTGGACTGATCTGCCTGCTAGTATAAGAGGTGCTATTATTGTAAAACTTGATTTATTTGTATGGAATGTTATTTGATATTAATAAAATCATCCATCAATCCATTATCCAACCCGCTATATCGTAACTACTGGGTCACGGGGGTCTGCTGGAGCCAATCCCAGCCAACACAGGGCGCAAGGCAGGAAACAAACGCCGGGCAGGGCGCCAGCTCACCACAGGGCACACACACACACACAGACCAAGCACACACTAGGGACAATTTAGGATTGCCAGTGCACCTAAACTGCATGTCTTTGGACTGTGGGAGGAAACCGGAGCACCTGGAGGAAACCCACGCAGTCACTGGGAGAACATACAAACTCCATGCAGGGAGGACCTGGGAAGTGAACCCGGGTCTCCTAACTGCGAAGCAGCAGCGTGCCGCCCTTAATAAAATCAAATCAATAAAATCGAAAAAAAAAAAAAAAAAAAAGAGGTGTCCCTTCAGTCTCGACTTCAGTTTAGCACACCCTGACTAGAGCTGCTGATTAACTGCGCAGACTGCATCTCTGTGGTTAGTCATGAGCACTAAAACATAAGTCACATGATAGTTAGAATTGGTTACTAACCCTCACCTATTCTGTTTCTCTTCTCGGTACTCAAATGTGGCACTTGGTGCCACTGCCCGCCTGCCAAGTTGTTTTGCCTGCCTAAGAAAAAGTCATCTCTGATGGAGGATCACAGGAATTGTCGGGTAGAGGGGTCCTTTCATCGGATTGGCTGGCTCAGCTCTGGACAGACTAGTGATTGGGGGCAGCAGGACTCTGAACAAATTCAAATTGTATTATGGAATATCATCTACTCTTGCATTCTGCTCTGTACTTGTAATATTACTATTGTACTATTGTATTGTATTGTATTGAGGATTATTGTGTTCTGTTCTGTGTATTGTGTTGTATTGACCCCTTTTTTTTGACACCCGCTGCATGCCCAACCTACCTGGAAAGGGGTCTCTCTCTGAATTGCCTTTCCCAAGTTTTCTTCCATTTTTTTCCCTACAAGGATTTGTCTTCTTAGAGAGTCAAGGCTGTGGGGGGGCTGTCAAAAGACCGGGCCTGTTAAAGCCCACTGCGGCAGTCACTCCTTATGTGATTTTGAGCCATACAAAAATAAATTGCATTGTAATGTATCTTCAATGGTGGGAGTTGTAAGCACTGCATTGGCTGAGGTATATCATTACGGGGGCCAAAAGAAATTCTTGCAAACCCACTTTAGAATGGCTTGTTGCCACCCCAGTTCCTCTTTTTTGGACTTGTGTGTGCCAAAGCTAGCAGGCAGTAGTTGGAGGACTCGTTGGATTGAGGGGAGCCTTTTGTGGTCCTTGTTTGGAAGCCTCACCCACTTTTGCTACATCCGAGACTTCACCACAGCACACAGTCCAAAGTCTGGGAGTGCCCACCCATGGGTACTGCCAGGATCGGCTCAGGCTCATTATGAGCTTCTAAAGGACTATAACAGCTTCAAAACATGGATGGCTCAGATGGATGGGCTTCCTGAACTTTCCCAACCCCATACACCATTGAGAATCTGATGATATAAATAATATGAGAGAACAGAACATAACGTATGTTAGGAGAACTGACACCATTTGAAATGCTTTGCCTGCCAGTTTCAAAAAATAGGTAATTAAGTCTAATTAGTGATTCTTTAAAAATATGTCCACATCTGTCTGCGTGTTTCAGAAACAGGCTGTAACAAACGTCTGCTCTAGTGCCTGCTGCTCTAAACCTCCAAATCCCATAAGTGTTTCTTATTTAGTTTATATATTAAGGGAAAATCAAGACAGAAATGGATCCTGTCTGAAGACATTTGAGCACAACCAACATCTTACATGTCATTGCCAAAGATTTGTAACAGAGAAAAGAATAGTAAATAATCAATTTCATTTAAGTTTAATGGTAGAAACTACTGGTAGGTGTCAGAGAGTCTTGCGATTCTTGTGCTATTTTCATTGGACAGAATGTGCTGAAAGGACAGTAATGACCTGTCAAGCGTTCTCCGTTAACACGAAAAGCCTACGGCTCACGGCCAAATCAAGATATCTCTGAAGGCTTTTGTAAAAGTGTTTAGAGATTTAGCTGTAAATGAGCAGAAACAAAGACTCACTCAGGCTGGGGTAACCTGAATATTTTAGAATTTTAGATGGCAAACTGCCTTTCTCAGACTATGCGGTTAGAAAACTGACTGTGTAAGGCCTGGACTCGTATTTATCTAACGTCTCAGAATTACTCCTAGGAATTGCACTAAAAGTCTGGCTAGGAGTAGGAAGTGAGAAATAACAATGAAGAATCCTACACCCACTCCAGGCGAGGAATAGGAGGCCACGTGTGAGAATGAATGATGTCACGATTTAATAGCACCCTGGGCCAGAAAATGCCACTCATTAGAACAATGTGGACGAGCAGAGGTGTCATTCGGCCCAACAAAGCTCGCCAGTCTGTCCACTTCGCTCTTCAAAAATAACATTAAGTCTAGTTGGGAAAGTCCCTAAAGTCCTACTGTCTATCACACTTATATTGGGAGAAGGATGCTAAAGATATCTGCCAGGGAAGAGGAGAAGAGGAAGGCCTAAGAGAAGGTTTATGGATATGGTGAGAGAGGACATTGCAGGTGATGGGTGTAACAGAACAAGATGTAGATAAAGGACAGAAAGATATGGAAGAAGATGATCTGCTGTGGCGACTACTAACAGGAGCAACAGGAAAGATGATGAAGAAGAAGAAGATTCTATGTGTCTGTGGTTCTCTTCCTAATGTTTAACAAGTTTCCAACTGTGTCCCCATGTTCTTGATGAACTCATTTTAAAGTCACCGTCTCGATCCACTGCACTAATTCCCTTCATCATTTTAAACACTTCAGTCAGGTCTCCTCTTCATCTCCTTAGGGCTCAGCTCTTTTAATCTTCCCTCATAACTCACCCCCTGTAGCCCTGGAGTCAGCCTGGTTGCTTTTCTTTGGACTTTTTCCAGTGCTGCTATGTCCTTTTTGTAGCCAGGAGACACCAAAACTGCACACAGGACTCCAGATGAGTACTATGACAGGTCAGTAGCTTTCTGTGGAAGTTTATACTTTTATACTTTTGCATTGTAAGATTTCTTGAGTACTTTTGTCATGAGAACATTAGAACATTCTGCACGAGAAGATGCCATTCAGCCCGACAAAGCTCGCCAGTCCTGTCCACTTAATTCTTTCTAAAATAACATCAAGTCAAGTTCTTAAGGTCCCTAAAGTCCCACTCTCTATCACACTACTTGGCCACTTATTCCAAGTGTCTGTGGTTCTCCGTGTGAACAAAAACTTCCTAAAGTTTGTGCGAAATTCATTCTTGACAAGTTTCCAACTGTTTCCCTTGATGAACTCATTTTAAAGTCACTGTTTTGACCCATTGGACTAATTCCCTTCCTCGTTTTAAACACTTCAGACATGTCAACACTTAATTTAAACTGTAAAGGCTCAGCTCTTTTAACTCTTTCAAGGAGGATGTTGACTTTTGTCGAAATTCAAGGGTAGAGGATGGCAATCAGCTGTAAACTGTGACAAAAGTCGCTGTTCTGTTTTAGTTTGACTCTCTTTGCTAGAAGGAAAGTGTTTTGTTTTGGTAGAGTACTATATTGCTCTACTTTCCCCTATTGTATTATTAATATGTAGCCTTTGTCAGAATGCCTCAGATATCACAGACTTACCACTGTTTATAAGATATTATAGTATATAACTTATCCCCACCTTCCCTTCTATATCTATAACCTCAGGCAATTAGGTATAGTAAAAGACAAGCAGGAGTTAAATTACAATTTAAACAATGTATTATTGATAATATTCATAAATAATAATAATATGCAAAGTACATTTGAATATTGGCAACCATACAACCTGATTAACACTAGAATTACCAGAGCCTACAAAAAAACTCAAAAATCCGTCCCACCTTAAATCACTTCTTAAATCCATTCGCACCTTTCTGCCAGCGTCTTTTGTCCTCTAAAAGTGCCGATAAAGACAAGCTGCAAGCAGCCAGCTATTCCATCCCCCCACCGACTTAGAATGTGCACAAACTTCTCCCAGCTCATGCCTTGATTGATTATCTGGAAGTGAAGTGGAGTTTTAGAGTGGAAATAATAGATCGTTATTTGGAATACATTTGGTGTAATTTATGATACTCGTAAAGATTAGCTTTGGTTTTTTTTTATTCACTTTTCATTCATTCAGTCACGGATTTAAGAAGCGATTTACGGTGGGACGGATCTACGAGTTTTTTTGTAGGCTCTGGTAATTCTAGTGTTAAATGGTGATGTGTAGTTTCAGGCGGCACACAGACTTGTGAGTTACTTAACATGTCTCTCGTTAAGGCATCATTGGTGGTCAGCTTTCTTCAGAACAGGCCGCATGTCTGTCTCAATATGGCTGCTGAGTTGTGCTCACTATTGTGTTGTCCTTTCAGATCATCAGTTAGGTAAGAGAGAGAGATGCTCCTTCATTAGATGTTAGTAAGAGAGAGAGAGTGTAAGGTTAAGCAAGTAAATTTATAGATGTTCTGTCCAACCCCTCGAGCCAATAGGGTGTCGTAGTACTTAAAGGCTTCTGATACAAGGCGGTTCCAAACTGCTATACTTCAGACCAATGGGGGAATAGAACATCTTCACGCCTGCCACCCCCCAAACCATATGTTAAGGTAAAGCTTAGCAGTTAGGTGGCCTGGCTTTCTTGCGGGGGTTGAAAGACTTTAGCAGAGAAACACTCGCCAAACTGGTTTAAGGCACTTCCCCCAAATCCCGTCGTAAAATTCAAAGAGACTCAGTCGTAAAAGGGGGCGGGGGGGTAAACATGAATGCTTCTCACTAATGTAACACTAAATTACATTGGTTTGGCTTGCTCTCTCTCTCAGGGATGGGGATCGATCTGTTCTTAATTTTTCTCTTTGTAAAAACTTGATTGCTTTGTATGGATTGTAACAAAATTAATAAAAATAAAAAATAAAAAATAAATAAATAAATAAATTACATTGGTTTGCCTAAAATACAAATAAAGATATACAAAATATTTATCAAGTTATATGCGAAATCTTACAACACAACAGAATGTTAGCTTCATTGATTTGACTTAGACTCCCGACACGTGCATGAGTAGTGAAGAGCAAACAACCTCTAAAAAGGCATCGACATCTGCCAAGAGACCAAAGCAAATTCGCAAAGTGAAATAGTCCAGGGATGCCGTTTTGTATATTATCCCTGAATCAGACTCTGACTTGATGGACTGCAATCTTGATGCAAGTGATCTGGAGATAGAGATCGAAAAGTGAGGTACCAGCCACTGCTGATCGGTCCCCAGATGATCGTCGTGCTGGCCACCTTTGTGTAGCTGATGTGCCTACGGCAATGGTTCTCAAACCTAGGGGGCGCGCGAAGTAACAAAAAGGGGGGCACGAAGATGTGAAAAAAAAACCAAGAATCACAAATATGAAAAATACATCTATTGAAAGCAAAACAAATTAACTTAAACTACATTCTGATACTAGAAAAATAAATATAGAGTTAGATAAATGTCGATAAAAGTTAAGTAGGTATAATAAAATATGCATCTATGATTTATCATTAATTAAAAAAGAACAAATTCGTATTAGTGGGCTCCTTTCAAAAAACTGTAGGGGGGCGCAATTAGAACTGTTATGAAAACTCGGGTCGGAAATACTTAAAGGTTGAGAAACGCTGAGCGAGGCGATCATATCGAGAAAGCCAGGAAGATTCATGGTGATTTGCTGAAAAAAAAACCTTCTTCGAGTGGTGAAGGTGAGGAATTTAAAGCCAGTAGAGGATGGTTTGAAAAGTTTCGCAAGAGAAGTGGCATTTAAATTTTTTTTCCCTGTGCTTAAAACTCATTCAAAAAGTGTTTACAGCGAGCGGTTCATAAGGGTCTCGCGCAAACTCTTACAATATTAGTTTTCTCAGTGTTATTCAATGTTTTTACATTTAGTTTGCTATTACACTGTTCATTCTATGGTATAATTAACTATTTTTGAGCTTAAAAAATATATATTTACATACAGTTCGTACAGTCTGGAACGGATTAATTGTATTTACATACAATCCTATGGGGGAAATTACGTTCGGGTCACGACCAAATCGGGTCGCGTCCAGAGTTTTGGAACGAATTACAGTCGTGACCAGAGGTACCACTGTACTAATGCTTAGGATATGTTAAAGGCAAAGGCTAGAAGACCATCATCTTCAAGCAGCTTGATGTTCATGTGACAACAGCTGCAAATATTCTTTAGAAGTTTAAGGTCCATAGGACTGTAGCCAACCTCCCTGGACACGGTCACAAGGTGAAAATTGATCTCAGAATGGTCAGAAGGATGGTGAGAGTGGTCGACAAAAATCCAATAGACAACTTCCAAAGACATACAAGTCTGGTTGCATCATCCATTGCTTTCTGAGTGATAGTGGGCTCAATGGAGGATGACCCAGGAGGACTCCACTTAAACAAGCCAGACTGGAATTTGCTACAATTTGTATTGAAAGGCCACAGTGCTTCTGGGAGATGAGGCATTAGCTCTGTGTCCACAGACAAAAAAATGAGGCTTTCAAAGAAAAGAGGACCACCACTATTGTGAACCATAGAGGAGGCTTGCTTATGTTTTGGGGCTGCTTTGCTGCATCTGGCATGGGGGGCCTCGTGTCTGTGCAGGGAACAATGAAATCTCAAGACCATCAAGGCATTCTGGAGCAAAACGTCATAAAGCTCGGTCTCAGTTGAAGGTCATGGACCCTCCAACAGGATAATGAGCCAAAGCACACAGTGTAAAGACCCCCAGAATGGTGATGTACAAATCATTGGATTATTGTGAAGTGGTCTTCTGTGAGCTTTGATTTGAGTCCTGTCCATCATCTATGGACCATGCCGTCTGGAGAAGACCCCCTTCAAACCTGACCCACCTGGAGTAGTCTGCTCAGGACGACTATGCCAAATGACCTGTGGAGAGGCGCAGAAGTCTCATGGGGATCTCCAGGAATCTCTCATGTGTAGTCACTGAAGACCTAATATGAGGTTGAGGGTGCTATCATTTTGGTCCATTTTTGTTAATATTTGAAATATTCTGTTGAATCTAAACTCTGATTTTTGTTAAATATGTAATAAACAATGATGGGTGCCATTTACTTTTGTCAGTTTCAAGTTATTTCAGAGTCAATTGTGAGTTCTCCTTTTTTCACTATTACAGGTTACAAAAGCTGAAGAACTTGTCCGTTATTGTGAAGCACATCAAGCCCACACGAGCACAGAGTCTCATTAATGCCAGTGACACTATAAAGCTAAATTATAAGGCTGCAGCTCAGAGTTTTGATTATGCGTGTGGAAGCCCATTGTCTTCTTACCGCTGACGTGCTATCATTTGCACTGGAAAATCACAGTAGTACACTTCATCAATAAAACAGCATTGCTATGAAAAATGCAACATCTCCGACACTTCACTTCCCATTTAACCTTTCCAAAAATGATCTTCTGAAAGATAAAATAAAATGTATGTGCAACTGTCCTGCTACGCCACTGAAGTGAACGATATACTGTCTGCATTATCAAGCTTCAAGGCCAGGCCTCTGATCATCCATCACTGTTACAAGAGGGGCTCCACTGTGGCAGGCACGGATTTGAAGCATTCGATGAGTCAAGCCATTCCATTATGTGCGAACACGTAAGTGCACCACACTTTTTAACATATTTAACAATTCCTAATCTTCCATTTATGACTAAGATCTTAGAAAAGGTTGTTGCTGCTCAACTCAATGATTATTTAACACTAGAATTACCAGAGCCGACAAAAAATCTCAAAATTCCGTCCCACCTTAAATTGCTTTGCACCTCCCCGTCAGCGTCTTTTGTCCTTTAAATGTGTGGATAAGCAGCATACAGCAAGCAGCCTGCTATCACATCCCCCACCCCGCACAGTTTTCTCAGCTCAAGTCTGTTTACCTGCGTGTCATTTGCTTAGAGTTGTTTAGAGTGAGAAGTCAAGCAAAATGACACCTTTAATAAATACTATATCGTTATTTGGAACACTTGCATTTCATGTGTGCTCCGTGTCTACAGTAATCTGTGTAAACACATTTTTAAAACAGAAACATTTTTCATATTCTAGTACTGTAGTAAATGACAAAATGTAGGCATAAACTATAAAATGTGTGAAGCCTGAAGTCCAAATATCAAAGAAACACTTTCACAAAAGGTACAAATATAACAGAACAAGTGCGCTTTTATTCAAGAATATAACTGCAGAAAAAAAGCCACATTAGCATGCGACATTGAAACATATTTACTATGACTACCTCCGTGGCGCAACGGTATCAGCTGCTGACTGGGAATCAAAAGGTCATGAGTTTGATCCCGCATGACTTGGTTTTGAGAAGTGAACTGCTCTTATTCTTACTATTTTAGAATAAAAACATACATTTGATTTCAGTCTGTAACAGCCAGTTTCATTCTCTGCTGTTTTCACATAAAGGCACGCTATAGCTCTGCAGTGTACTTGTGACTGAATTCTCATACCAATGCTTGAGAACTGAAGGGGGTTTCGGGGAGTTGCGATCGTGAACGCGGCTGAGAGAATAAAAAAACAAAGCTAACCTTTACAAGTATCATAAATTACACCAGCTGTTACAGACTGGAATTAAATGTATATTTTTATTCTAAAATATTAAGAATACGAGCAGCTCACTTCTCAAAATGGAGACATGCAGGATCGAACTCAACCTTTTGATTCCCAGTCAGCAGCTGATACCATTGCACCACAGAGGCAGTCGTATTAAATGTGTGTCAATGTCACATGCTAACACGGCTTTTTTTCTTACCGCTATGCCACGGAAGCTGTTGTATCGTCTTTTAACCTTTTGTGAAAGTGTTTATTTGATCTTTGGGCTTCAGGCTTTATACATTATATAGTTTATACCTTCATTTTGTCATTTACTACTAAAATATGAAAACCGTTTCTTTTTTAAAAATGTGTTTACACAGATTACTGTAGAAACGGAACACACATGAAATGCGTGTGTTCCAAATAACAATCTATTATTTCCACTCTAAAACTCCACTTCACTCCCAGATAATCAATCAAGGCATGAGCTGGGAGAAGTTCGTGCACGTCGGTGGGGGGATGGAATAGCCAGCTGCTTGAAGCTTGTCTTTATCGGCACATTTAGAGGACAAAAGACGCTGGCAGAGAGGTGCGAACGATTTAAGGTGGGCTGGATCTACGAGTTTTTTCGTAGGCTCTGGTAATTCTAGTGTTCAATTTACAAAACCTGCTTGAGCCTTTTCGATGTGGACTCAGAGCCCTACATAGCACTGAAACTGCTTTACTTAAGGTAGCCAATGACTTACTGATAACCGCAGATTCTGTGATGGCCGATATTCTAGTTCTCCTTGACATTTGATACAGTTAACCAGGACATTTTTCTGTCCTGACTTTCAGCTATTGGTATCTCTGGTCCCGCTCTTTCTTGGTTCACATTATACCTCAGTGATCGCCAGTATTATGTCTTTATTAGGGTATCCAAATCTGCCATTACTTCACTCATACAAGGTACCCCTCAAGGGTCAGTTCTCGGTCCAATATTCGTCAACATCTATATGCTCCCATTAGGGGAGATTATCTTTCGGTATGGTCTGAGTTTCCACTGCTATGTCGATGACACACAACTTTATGTAAGCGTGGATGGAACTGCAACATGTTCACCTGTTGCACTGACTGATTGCGTTCGGGAAATCAATCATTGGATGACAGGTAATTTTTTACAACTCAATCCTGATAAAACAGAAATCTTATTAGTTGCCACCAAATCTGTTCTCTCTACCCTTCGTGGGCAAAAAATTGACATTGATGGGATCCTGGTTCAACCCTCAGCATCAGTCCGTAATTTGGGTGTCATCTTTGATCAGCTTCTTACTTTTCAATCACACATCAGCTCAATAGTACAGATGGCCCTTTTTCATCTTTGCAGAATTGCTCGTCTGCATTCTTTCCTCAGTGTGAAAGATACTGAGTTACTCAGTCACGATTTCATCACTACCCATCTGGACTATTGCAATTCTTTGTCTTATGGCTTCCCGACTAAATATATCAACAGATTACAATATGTTCAGAATTCTGTTGCTCGTTTACTTACACACACTAAAAAATCTGCTCACATCACTCCTGTCCTCCATGAGTTACATTGCTTACCGGTTTCTTCAAGAATCAAATGTAAAATTATCCTTCTCACTTTTAAAGCCCTTCATGGTTTAGCCCCTCATAATCTGTCTGAGCTGCTGCTTCCTTACACTCCCGCCCGTGCATTACGATCATCGGACGCTAAGTTACTCACTGTACCTAAACACAGGTTAATAACTGTGGGTGGCAGAGCTTTCAGAGTGATAGCCCTTAAAACTTGGAATTCTCTCCCTCTCAGCCTTCACATAGAAAAGTCTATTAATTACTATTATTATTACTCTTATTCTATGTTAATTAATGTTGACTTATTTTAATTTCTTACTATGTCTTCACAAATTTATGTGAAATGAAATACCAATTTTAATTCAATTAAAATGCAAAAATTGTTCAACAACTGTCATTATAAAACTGTCTGGTGTTTGAAGGTTTTCAGGAAAAATAAATCAAATCATCCAATGTCTGTAAAGGATTTAGGCTTTGAAATGACAGCACCAATCTCAACATCAGAAGCATCAACTTCCACCTCGACAGACAGAGGTAATGAATTAACAGCAAAGTGGAAGTGAATCCTCTTAAAGAGGAACCATTACACAAAGCTTCAAGCAAGAAGAGAAATAAGAAATAACCATAAGAGATTCTTTTAGGTCCTGTAAGTTGCAAGGTGGGGCCTCCATGGATCGAACGTGGTTTTCCAGCACATCCCACAAATGATCGAACAGATTGAGATCTGTAAAATTTAGAGGCCAAGTCAACACCTTGAACTGTTTTGTCCTGTTCCTGAAACCATTCCTGAACCTTTTCACTGCCATCAGTGAAAAGTGTTGCCATAAAGAGTTGTACATGGACTGCAAAAATTTTTTGGTAGATGGTAGGAACCAACTTAAGAAAGGAGAAAGCATTTGATAAGGTGCCACATGAGAGGTTGGGCATCACACTAAAAGAAGTGGGCGTTCAGGGTGATGTTTTTAGATGGGTAAATAATTGGCTCAGACTCAGGAAGGAGAGGGTGAGGAACCTCATCAGAATTGGCCGATGTTAAGAGTGGTGACCAGCAGGGGTCAGTGCCTGGGCTGCTGCAATTTTTAATATATATAAATGATTTAGATAGGAATATGAAGAACAAGCTGGTTAAGTCTGAAGATGATACCAAGATAGGTGGATTAGCAGATAATTTGGAATCCATTATATCATCACAGAAGGACTTGGATAGCAGATTTGTGGCAGATGAAATTTAATGTCAGTAAATGTAAAGAATTACACATAGGAAGTAAAAATGTGAGGTTTGAATACACAATGGGAGGCCTGAAAATCGAGAGTCCACCTTATGAGAAGGATTTAGGAGTTGTAGTGGACTCTAAGCTATCGACTTCCCAACAGTGTTCAGAAGCCATTAAGAAGGCTAACAGTTATATAGCGCCTTGATGTGTGGAGTACAAGTCACAGGAGGTTCTGCTCAAGCTTTATAACACACTGGTGAGGCCTCATCTGGAGTCCTGGGTGCAGTTTTGGGCCCAGCAGACATAGCAGCACTGGAGAAGGTCCAGAGAAGAGAGACTAGGCTGATTCCAGGGCTACAGGGGATGAGCTATGAGGAAAGATTAAAAGAGCTGAGTCTTTACAGTTTAAGGAAAAGAATATTAAGAGGAGACCTGACTGAAGTATTTAAAATTATGCAAGGAATCAGTCCAGTGGATCGAGTGACTTTAAAATGAGTTCATCAAGATCACGGGGACAAAGTTGGAAACTTGTGAAGAGTAAATTTTCGCACAAACATTAGGAAGTTTTTCTTTACACAAAGAACGATAGACACTTGGAATAAGCGACCAAGTAGTGTGGTGGACAATAAGACGTTAGGGATTTTCAAAACTCAATGTGACGTTTTTTTGGAAGAAATAAGTGGACAGGACTGTTGAGCTTTGTTGGGCTGAATGGCCTGTTCGTGTCTCAATTGTTCTAATGTTAACATGATCTAAAAGGTGATTTGTCACCTCCTATTGCTCCATGGCCCAGCTCTGATGTTTATGTGCCCACTGTAGGCACTTTCGGTGGTAGACAGGAGTCAGCCTGGGCACTCCTACCGGTCTGCGGCTACTCAGTAAGCTGCGATGCACTGTGTGTTCTGAGGCCTTTCCCTCATGGCCACCATTAGGTCTTTGAACAATTTTTATTTCAGTAGCTCTTCTGTGGGATCAGACCGGTGGGCTAGCCTTCACTCCCATCATACTTTTAAAAAACAACTCAAAACTTATCTGTTCAGGAAGGCTTTTAGCTCTACTTGACTTTATTACCCTTCTCTCAGTGTACCTCTCTGTCAAGATGCTCATGTAACTTGTATGTGTGTGTGCGAGACCATCAATTATGTTGTCTGTTAGGCTTTTTTTCTCTGAATTCACTGTCGTAATCTTCTTTATTTATTTATTTGGTTTGTACAATACTATATACTGTATACCCTGTGTATATATATATATACTGTATATACTGTATACCCTGCCGTTCTTTCTTATATTCTGTAAGTGCGCTATACTGTATAAATAAAATGTATTATTATTATTATTATTATTATTATTATTATTATTATTCATCACCCAGTTATTATTCCTTTGGAGCACTGGTTACTAACCGCTGCATACCTGGAACACCCTATAAGACCTGCCGCTCTGAGGGTCTCTGACCCAGTGGTCTAGCCATCACAATTTGGCCCTTGTGCAGTCAGCACAGTTTAAGTATGCTATGTTATATTTTTTTTAATAAAGGAACAGGAATAGTTAAACATATGCCACACTGTATAATAAACAATTCTTTCCATTAACATCTAAAGATGTTCTTAATGCATTATATCCTTAGAAAACTCTAAGTGTGTAATAATGGCTGTCAGTGATGGAGCTGCAACACGCAGCAGTTGATTGGACTCCTGTCAGAAGCAGAGACGCCTAATTCACAGAAAGCCCCGATAAAATGACAAATGGGCTTCATTAGTCACTTGATGAGGCCCCTGACCAGGAATTATCACTTGTGAACCCAAGAGCTCCTGCCAACTGATCCAGTCTGAAAAAGAAAAAGCAACACTTCTAGCCATTGTTGCAATTGCATCTGCACGGTGCCAGCAGCTACAGTGGCATTTCACAGCAAAACAGAAGGTGGGAAAAGGGGACCCAAAATGCACTTGAGAGCTGACATCCATCCATTATCCAACCCACTATATCCTATCTACAGGGTCACGGGGGTCCACTGGAGCCAGTCCCAGGGCAGGAAACAAACCCCGGGCAGGGTGCCAGCCCACCGCAGGGCACACACACACTAGGGACAATTTAGAATCGGCAATGTACCTAACCTACATGTCTTTGGACTGTGGGAGGACATCCACGCAGACACAGGGAGAACATGCAAACACCACACAGGGAGGACCCGGGAAGCGAACCCGGGTCTCCTAACTGCGACGCAGCAGCGCTACCCACCGCACCATCGTGAGAGCTGACATATTACTGAAATTCATTTACAATTGTAATTGTCAAAAGAGATGTTTTTGCTAATCTGAAATATTTTTAATTCAAATCATCGATGCTGTGATGCCAAAGGGGAGACTCCATTCGATGGGTGAGCCTGAAGGTGTCGTCACATCTGATTCATTCATTCGAACTCTGGAGTGATTGCCCCCGTAGTCCAGTTGATTTAGGTAAATGTGGACACACTGCCCCCCACCCCCACAGCTTTAGTGAGACCCTTTAGAAGTGTTGGTCTCAGGACTGTACCAGGTGAACCCTAGAGAGGAATGAAGAAGACACACGAAGCTGCAGTTACGTCTCGTGAACCTTCAGAGTGGTACTGCATGATAATGAGACCACCGACACTGGATACGGACTGCTGCATATGAAAACCCCGCTGAATAATTAATGACAATAGTCTACAGTACACTAATAACCGTGCATGAAGATGTTTTTAATATTTGAAATAAATCACTCGTTTAAATATTAATTTTTTTTAAAACAGACCATTACCTAACTGAGTTGCTCTTGATAATTAAAAACAGTATACTGTATAAGTGAATCTGTACGGCATTCATCTTAATAAAAAGACAAGAGTCTGTGTATTTGTGTATCCGTCCTGTTGCTGTGCCTCTGTTACATGCCAATTGGTTTGGGATTCTTAAAAGCAATGCTAATGTCTGTGAAGCACCATTTGTTGGAATAAAACATGCAGCTCTTTACTACAAATGTTTGTAGCGCACCATCTGTTGGAATGACAAATGCAATGCATTTTTTATTATTACATTTATTACAAAAAGCATTCCAGTAGATGGTGCACTGCAAATGTTAGCACTAAATACATCCCTTTGCACTTTGAGCTACATTTTTTTGTATGAAAACTTGCTATATAAATAAATGTTGTTGTTGTTGTTGTATCCCACAGAGGATAACTGCTAAATGTGAAAATCACCTTGTCCACCTTGTATCTGTGTGTAGGCGTCCATTTGCTATGCCTTAGTTAAGTTCCATTTGGGTGTGAATGTTTATCATGTGCCATCTGTTAGAATAAAAAAAGCAATACATTTATCATTATGTGCATTGCAAAATACATTCCAACAGGTGGTGCATTGCAAACTTTGACACCAAGTATGTTCAAAAGAGAGGAACTGCAGGACTGACAGGAAACATCTAATTTACCTTGAAAGGACAAGCTTCTGTGTGTGTCTGGTAGCTATTTCTCTGTTACGTATTATATGGTATGGAATTTGTGTTGGAATGAAAACTGTAAGACATTTTATTACTACATTCATTAAAAAAAAACTTTCCAGTAGATGGTGCGCTGCAAATGTTAGCACTAAATACGTCCCACAGAGGGTAAATGCTGAATGTGAAAATCACCTTTTCCATCTTAATAAAATGTGTGTTTGCATATCTGTGTGTATGCGTCCAGTTGCTATGCCTCAGTTATGCTCCATTTGGGCTGTGACTCGTAAAAGCATTGTGAATGTGTACAATGTGCCATCTGTTAGAATAAAAAATGCAATACATTTATTACTACGTGCATTTCAAAATACATTCCAACAGGTGGTGCATTGCAAACATTGAACTGCACCTTAAAAGCACAAGTGTCTGTGTGTGTCTGATAGTTATGTCTCTGTTACATACTATATGGTATGGGATTTGTAAAAGCAGGGCTAATGTTTGTGATATACCATGTGTTGGAATGAAAAGTGTAAGACATTTTATTACTACATACTTGACAAAATGCATTCCAAAGATGGTGCACAGCAAACCTTAATGCTGAATACGCTGAGGTCTACGTTGATTATTTAGATCTCAACCCATCTTGGACTGGTAGCACGGCTGGTCTTAAAACTAAATGGAGTGTTTAAAGAAAAAGCATTACAATGTATGCATATATATAAGATAGAAGCAATTATGAATATATACACAGTAACAATGATTCCATCATTTAATTATATATATATTTTTCTATTTGATTTATTTATCCACTAGTCCACTCTGCACTAGTGGACATCAAAAGAGAAAGTCTCCTTACTCCCCACGATTAATACGGTTTACATTATGATAAAGCCTGACAAGAAGCACTAACACTGAAGAAAGACACACTTAAGTCTGTAAAGCAGCACAGATCAAAGGGAACATAAAAACTCAGACACGTGCATTACAATACAAAAAATAAGATAACAGCTTTATAAAAATATACAAAATCAATAAAGAAGGACACAATGACATCAAACTGTACCTTGTCCAACTTATGAGCAATTCAGCATTTCTATGATGACCTCCAGAAAGTGATGGCATTACCCAGCAGTACCAGGTCTTCTTGGTCAATTGTCGTCCTCACCTTATCATCAGGCCCGTGATGGCAAGGGGGCTTTTCATTAATCCACACCACAATGAAGCGATCGAATCTCCAAGGGGCACTCGATGAAAGGATCTACTTGTAGTCTCCATAAGGCAAAATGACCAAGGGGGAACGCTCAATAACACGATGGAGTCTCCGCACAAAATACCACAGACTATTAAATTACTGTGCGTCTGACAGACATCCGCCATGCCCTCTCATTTTCAACAAGACATTAAATTTAGTACCTGCCAAATAATGCTAAGAGTACACGTAACGTGTTTTGCCCTAATAGGGGCTCGTCAAGTTTATGCACTTTTGCTTCCCATTGTGGGGACCGAACCTCAGATGTCAGCACTCAAGGCAAAGCCTCAGATGTTGCACCACAGCAGCTGATCCACTTACATGGCAGGGTGGAGATCAGAGGATTAAATGCTGTGATGGATACCCTGGTGCCAGCAAGCCCAAACCCCAACTCGAACACACAAGCACAGTCCCGGGTTCAAATAACTGGCCCCTGTGACTCCAGCAGGTCTGCACTGCCGACCTACATCTCCTGGCATGCCTTGCTGGTTTCCTAGGGGGCATTGACATCCGGGGCTGCTGCCATCTAGCATGCTGGGGGAATAAAAAGCTTCCAGCAACGTCTTTCTTTCCTAGTGAGCTGTCTATCCATCCCTTTTGGTTCATCTCCTCTCCTGGCCGGGATGTTCATCCAGCCCATGTTGCATCTACAATGTATAGGTCTGATCACAATCTAATATTTGGGTGGTTAACTACCAGGTAACGCATGCAGTTGCTCGGCCATTCAGCAGACATCCGCCACGCCCTCTCAGTTGTGAGAAGCGGATCATAGACATGACATACAGTACAGTATTACAAAGAGTACACGGTACGTGATATCTATCTATCTATCTATCTATCTATCTATCTGTCTATCTATCTATCTAGTGCCTTTCATCTATCTATCTATCTATCTATCTATCTATCTATCTATCTATCTATCTAGTGCCTTTCATCTATCTATCTATCTATCTATCTATCTATCTATCTATCTATCTATC
>JANRMT010062845.1:13791291-13804986 GCA_026402145.1 Polypterus bichir lapradei | reverse complement strand
ATCTATCTATCTATCTATCTATCTATCTATCTATCTATCTATCTATCTATCATATAGTGCCATTCATATCTATCTATCTATCTATCTATCTGCAGCCATGGCACCTTTCCCCAGCAAGGCATCTTTTATTTTTTAGACCAAGATGGATCAGAGCAAGTGATGTGCAAAGTGGACAGTGTTTAGAGTAAATTGGATATTATTTGTCCCTGAGGGGAAATTAAAGCTTTACTGGGGACCTGGCCTTTTGCTCTGTGGATACTGGTAAGCAGGAAGGAAGCAGGATCAGGTCACCAGTGAAGTTTAGGTATCCAGCTGTCTCCCTCCGGAGTGCCCACCAGATGCCATTTCGCTTCAATACTGAGGATGTCTTTCTGGCCCAGTCTGTCATGACCAGGAACAAGAAGGGTGACAGCAAACAGCCCTGCCTCACCCAGGGCCGTCTTAACCTGGGCAAAGTAGTGCACTGGCACCCCTACCTACAAAATCACTCAACCAGACACGTTTATTATACACCCTGACTTTCCACAGCCTGGCTAATATCTTTAATGACATATTTAGTCTTGCTGATCGGACATAATACCGCAGTGAGACAGCACAGGGTGAGTGAGGACGACAGTACCAATAAGTTAGCAATATCAGCAAGTCAAGTGCACTGCAGCGGTCCATTTATTTTTATTTGTTTGTTCCGACTGACTGCCAAAATGGAGATTAAGATTTTTTAAAACTAAAGGAAAATAAGGAGGACTTTTACAAGAAAGTGATGGAGATTTTCGTGGAGGAGGATACTCCATAGCGTGGACTTCATTTACAAATAAAGGTAAGACCATAAACGGTTTTCAATTTTATAAAAAAATGGGATCAGACTAGGGCGGCACGGTGGCACAGTGGGTAGCGCTGCTGCCTCGCAGTTAGGAGACCCGAGTTCGGAGTTAGGAGACCCGAGTTTGCATGTTCTCCCCGTGTCTGCGTGGGTTTCCTCCCACAGTCCAAAGACATGCATGTTAGGTGCATTGACGATCCTAAATTGTCCCTAGCGTGTGCTTGGTGTGTGTGTGTGCCCTGTGGTGGGTTGGCGCCCTGCCTGGGGTTTGTTTCCTGCCTTGCGCCCTGTGCTGGCTGGGATTGGCTCCAGCAGACCCCCGTGACCCTGTAGTTACGATATAGCGGGTTGGATAATGGATGGATAAGACTAAGAAAAGAAACAATCCAATATTTAAGAACTAAATGCTGACCTTAAATAAAATATTCCTTTGTTTTTCTTGTTACCCTTTTGTTGAACAGTTTGTATTAAAATTGATTAAGCGTCAGAATTAAAAGTTTTTAAAACTAACTAAATATTATAATTAAGGTCAAAATGTTTTTTGTCCAGCACTCTATACTTTCATTTGTACTGAATGAGTATGAATTGTGGAATTGCAACATCAAATTTAGAACACATGGAGGGTGAGGAGCAAATGCGCTCTCTCTGCTCCCTCTCCGTTCTTTCTTAGCCGAATATGCGCCTTACCTGTGAGTGTGTAAAGAATGAGATGTGAAACATCACCAGTAGTCAGTGTGCATGCTGGCTGCCATCTGAACAGTGAATAAGCGACACTTTGGGGTTCATATACTGTATTTGTAAGTCTGACTCTGAAGAAGCCATGAATCTCACCGTACGTGTTTGCTGGGACGCCTTCTTAATGAAGGGGGCTTGCGTAGGGCAATATAGAGCCCCCCCTGTGGTATAGTGGGTCCACAGCTCACTGAGCAAAGGCCATTCATTTTTAAATTAGCGAGGGGGCGTTGGGCCATGGCGAGCCGCGGGACGCTCAGGGGTGTGGGCGTTTCTCACCGAGTGCACAGGTGAGGAACTGCCCACATCCGTGATTGCTCCCGTGGCTAACGCTTCAGCTGTCATGGCCCCTCGTCATTTAAAAGAAGCGCGAGTCGGTCGGGAAGGGGGTTTGAACGAAAGGAGAGAGGACGGAGGTTACCGGGAGCAGGAGAGGAAGCAGGTCGGTGAGAGAGAGCCGCGAACGAGCGCTCACGGGCAGCTGCGAGGGCCTGGGGTGTTGGGCCTACACCCAGGCGTTTGAGTTGGATGTCGCTCCCACTGAGCGATCAGGTAGCGGGAGTGACCAGTGGAAAGTGACGAGCCGCAGAGGGCCACGGGAAGGCAGCGGAAGTCGGGAGGCTTGGTGGTGGAATCCCCAACGTGGGCGACCTGGCCGTTGTGGGAATCAAGTCTCCGAGGCTGGGATGAGTGCCAGACCGGAGCCAGGGATCAGGAGGTCTCCAGTCTCGTGTGTGTGAGAGAGAGAAGAGGGCAGCTGCAGAGAGAGAGCGTCTCGCCTGCTGCAAAGCCCAATTGGGAGAAGCAGGTGAGACGCTAACAGAAACGATGCACCGGATTTGTTGTTATTGTTTTAAAGACTGCTTCCTGAAAGATCATTTTAACTTCTGGTTTTTAAGGATTGTTTTTTTTTTTCTATCTGTGTGTTTTAACCTCCACATTTTCTTAAAGGATTTATTTATTTATTGAAGAGCAGAAGCACTGCACTTTACTTTTTGGAACACTGTTTGTTTTGTTGGATTTTAAATAAAAGCACTGTTTCACTTTCAACCTTCCCTTTGCTCAATTGTTTATTGCCTTCACTAACTAGCTCATCGGTGACATTACCGACGGTGTTGGGTTCAAGGGCTTCCAAATAGCGATGGGAGCGTGGAGCCAGAACCCACATCGTCACAACGACGGCCTGAGGGGTTGAAGCATGGAAGCACAACACTGCCTGGGGGGTCTGTGGCCACTGGGGGCACAAGGGGAATAGATAAGCCCTCCTTAGCAGGACTGCCACCACACCTGGAAGATGATCAGGGGACTTTGGGGTGCCCTATAAAAGGAGCCGTCTACCAGTACTCTGGGAGCCATAGTCGGGAGGAGAGAAGGTGGAAGAAAAAGAGAGAGGCAGAGAGAGAAAAGGACTGTGTGCTGTTGGGTGCTTATCGTACTGTGCTGCACAGGCCAGAAACGAAAGGAAAAGCGTTTCCCACCCCGAATAAAGCCTGTCTGTCTGTCTGTTGTGTCGGGCGTTCGGGGAGCCGTGCGCCCCCTGGTGTCCACACTGATCAGGACGTAAGCTCTTTGATTAATGAGCTTTATTTTTCAGAAAACGCACTGTCACCGAGTGGAGGTTCTATGACCCCAGCGGCCCATTCGGCGTTCGAGGAAGATGCCTAAGATTAGCAACCAAATCACAAAACCGCCCCACGCTATCTCCATAGATTTGCAGTCTATAATCATTAATCTGGAAACCAGAAGCTACCAATTATATTTTATGCCCGGCAGCCGTCTCAGTGTTCCACACATAATAAATTTAACTTGCATTCATGTCTGAACACAATTCGCAGTGTAAACCAATTTCAGATTTCTTTTGATCAGCAGCTGTAGCCCCAGCAGTAAAGCCACAACGTCGCATGTCACTTATTTGCTGTAACAGGACACAACGACGACTGTCACGGCGTTGACGTTCTCACCGCCAACGTAATTTGGTTTTAATAGGCGTATCGTAATCACACGTTTCGGGCCGGTGTTTATGGAGCTAATCTTGTTTAATATGCCTTTGAAAAGACCTGCGACAGTAAATAATTGCATGTGCTCATAAAATTTCGAGCTGATAATTTGGGAAAGTGAAGCATGAACAAAATTCCTGCAAGATGAAGCCTTGCCTTATCTCCAGAGCGTTATACTTTAATTAGCTAAGTGCTCCGGCAATTAGCATCTTATAGCCCAAGGAGCTTTTGGGTGGGGACTCGAGAACTGTCATTTCTGAAAAGGTTACACTGGCTGTGGACTTTGTTTCCCATCGGAGGATTTAAAAAAAAAATGCAGTATAACATGCTTGTCTAATTTTTTTTTTATTATTTTTATTTTATTATTGCCCAAGGGGGAAATTGCTTTTTCACATAACCTTTGGAGGTCAGAGTCAGCCATTGTACCTACAGCACTCAGGTTAAGGACTTTGCTCAAGGGTCCAATGGAGAAGATCCCTTTGTGGCAGTAATGAGATTTGGACCGGCAGATACCAGCACAGCACCAAGCCTCCGAGCCACCACTCCGCCTGATCTCATCGACAGGAGAACTGCTGCCTGCTACACTCAAACAGACGTGGATATGCGTGTTGGAAAACAGAAGAACTCTGAAATAACTTGAAGCTGAGCAAAGTCATCGGCACCCATCATTGTTTGTGTATTCTACAATAATCTGAGTTTGGGTTCAACAGAATATTTCAAATAATAACAAAAATGGACCCTCAACCTCATATTTGGTTGCACCACCTTCAGAGTTTTCAGTCCCTCCACACAAGAGATTCCTGGAGCTTCCTCCGAGACTTCTGCACCTCTCCACAGGTCATTTGGCACAGTCGTCCTGAGCAGACTACTCCAGCTGGGTCAGGTTTGAAGGGGGCCTTCTCTGGACAGTATGGTCCAGTTGTTTCCATAGATGCTCAACGGGATTCAAATCAGGGATGACAGAAGGCCACTTCCCAATAGTCCAATGTTTTGTTCTTCACCATTCTTGGGTGCTTTTCGTTGTGTGTTTTGGCTTCCTTATCCATGACCTGCCAACTGAGACAGAGTTTTATGACTTTTCATTCCAGAATGTCTTGATAGTCTTGAGATTTCATTTTTCCCTGCACAGACTCGATGCCCCTCTTGTGACATAAGCGAGTCTCCTCGACGTTTCACAGTAAGTCTGGGGTTCGTGTCTTTGAAAGCTTCATTTGTGGAGATAGAGCTGATGTGACTTGATGTGAACGCTCCAGTTCAGTCTCATCTGTCCAAAGGACCTTCTCCCAGATGCAATGTGGCTTGTCAATTTCCATTCGAGCAAATTCCAGTCTGGCTTTTGTATGTGGAGGCCTCCTGTGTATCCTTCCATTGTGCCTACTGTCACTCAAAAAGTAATGGATCGGGCGACCAGACACTGATGGACCTCGACCTAGGAGTTCAGCTTGTATCTCATTGGAAGTTGTCCTTGGCTTTTTGTCTACAATATCCTTCTGACCACAGGGCTGTCGTAATGCATGGGCATGCTGGGCAGTAGGACATAGGGGCCCACGTTTCTTCTGATGCCTATGTATTTCTGTTTTGCTATTAAAAAATGGGCCCCAGTGGTCTACTTTGCCTGGGGGCCTATGATGCTGTTAAGACAGCCCTGTGTGACCATTCTGGGGTCGATTTTCCTCTTCCAGCCATGTCCAGGGAGGTTGACTACAGTCCCATGGACCTTCAACGTCTTCAGAATTTTTGCAGCTTTTGTCACATTAACATCAAGCTGCTTGGAGATGATCTTCTCACCTTTGCCTTTCACATGCTTGTCTATCATTTTCTTTCTGATCTCCTCAGAGAATTCCATCCTTTGCTTTCCACATTCAGTGTGGGACACACGACTTTTCTCCATAATGTACAATTTGAGACGTGTGTGATACAAATTCAAGAAAAAAATTATTTTCTAGATGTCAAAAAAATGTGTGCAGGCCATTTTAGAAGATCTTTGTAGAATAAGCCTTCTCCCAAGAACCTTCTCCAAGAAGTCACTGTGGCTTGTCAATATGGCTATGAGCAGATTCCAGTCTGGCTTTTTAATGTGAAGTCCTCCTGAGTCTTCTTCTACTTAAAAAGTGATGGATGGTGGGATCAGACACTGATGGACTTTGACCTTTGGAAGTTGTCTTTTGGCTTTCTGTCTCCCATTCTCATTGTCCTTCTACTCATTCTGGGCTCGATTCTCCTCTTGAAGTCATGTCCAGAGAGGTTGGCCACAGTCCCAAGGACCTTCAACGTCTTCATAATATTTTCAGCTCTCGTGACAGGAACATCAAGCTGCTTGGAGATGGTGGTCTTTCAACTTAATGGTGAACCTCGGAGTCGAGAACACCAGTGGAACTTTAAGACTGAAGCTAGGGAACATCTCTTCATGCAGAGTGTTGTGAGAATCGAGAACAAACTACCAAGAGATAAAATTGATGCAGAAACCTGGACAACCTTTAAGAAGGATCTGAATGAGATGATGGGACAGCTTAACTATTAGCTTATTGAATGATAGGCAGGTGGACTGAATGGGTCTCATCTTGTTTCTCACATTTCTTATGAAGTTCTCATGAAGTGTGAGTGTTACATGAGACCCCCACCTTTAAAGCCTGACGTTGTCATCTTTTCATCCCGCATATGGATTATGTGTCCCATGGACCTTAAACTTCTTCATAACTAGGGGGCTTGCCCCGTTTGCTTTGCTCGCCAACCCCCAGGCCTGCGGTACGTGCTAGACTCTTTGCGGTTCTCGCTTATGGGGAAGCGGATGTACAGTTTAAACAGATTGTTATTTTAATGAGAATTGTTACATATGCATAATAGAACTAACTATTTTACATTACAGCGAGTAATTAGCCTTATTAAAAAATAGTAAAACGTAATAATCCATCTATTATCCAACCCACTATATCCTAACTACAGGGTCACGGGGGTCTGCTGGAGCCAATCCCAGCCAACACAGGGCACAAGGCAGGAAACAAACCCCGGACAGGGCGCCAGCCCACTGCAGGGCACACACACCAAGCACCATTTAGGATCGCCAATGCACCTAACCTGCATGTCATTGGACTGTGGGAGGAAACCCACGCAGACACGGGGAGAACATGCAAACTCCACGCAGGGAGGACCCGGGAAGCGAACCCTTAAGGGTCTCCTTACTGCGAGGCAGCAGCGCTACCACCGCACCACCGTGTCGCCCAAAACATAATAATTTGAATGTAAATTATGTTTCATGTTCTCTTAGAGTTATTCTTTACGTAATATGATTTCGTTCTGTTTGGCTTTGAAATTAACATGCAAATACTTTTTAAACTAACACTTTTATGTAAAACTTCAGTAAAAACAATTTTTTTAATTAAATTTCCGTCAATATCGCATTGAATTGTGATTCTGTGTTTGGACTTTCATTGTGACAATGCAATGTATAACTGCCTGTGAGTGAATTTCGTTTCTGTCTCTCTATTAAATAAAACAACTTTTTCGAATGTTTGGCTATGTGATTTGTTAATTGTCTTTGCAAAAGCTATTCTAACAGAAAATGGTTAACGTTTTAATATGAATGGCATACCAAGATCTCCTTTGGTGTCTCATATTACTACATTACCTTTCATGGGTACATCCTTATTTCTACAGTAATTCATGCGGTGGAAGACCAGACGGTGTTAACGGTTGTAGATATTCTTTGTGATCTTAAATTGTCTTAAATTGGTTTTGAATCCTACCTGACAGGTAGAAAATTCTTTGTTAGTTGTGGTAATTATAACTCAAAGACACATGATGTTCTATATGGTGGTCCACAAGGCTCTATCCTGGGTCCGCTGCTCTTTTTGATTTACATGCTTCCGTTAGGTCAGATTATCTCGGGGCATAACGTGAGCTACCACAGCTATGCTGATGACATGCAACTGTACTTATCAATAGCACCTGATGACCCCGACTCTGTTGTTTCACTAACACAATGTCTTACTTGTGTTTCTGAGTGGATTAATAGCAATTTTCTCAAGCTAAATAAAAAGAAAATAGAAATTTTAGTGATTGGCAATAATGGAGATAATGAGGTTATTAGAAATAAACTTGATGCATTAGGATTAAAAGTCAAGATGGAGGTAAAGAATTTAGGGGTAACTGTTGACGGTGACCTGAATTTTAAATCGCATATTAATCAGATCACTAGGACAGCATTTTTTTACTTAAGAAATATAACAAAAGTTAGACCTCTTATATCATTGAAAGATGCTAAGAAATGAGTTCACGCTTTTGTTTTAAGTCGACTAGATTACTGTAACGCACTCCTCTCAGGACTGCCCAAAAAAGGCATCAATTGACTGCAACAAGTGCAGAATGCAGCTGCTAGAGTCCTAACTAGGAAAAGAAAATCTGAGCACATCACATCAGTTTTGATGTCACTACACTGGTTACCTGTGTCATTCAGGATTGACTTTAAAATACTGCTGATGGTTTACAAAGCCTTAAATAATCCGCTCCATCTTATATATCGGAATGTCTGACACCTTACACTCCAAATCCTAACCTTAGATCTTCAAATGAGGGTCTGCTTAGAATTCCAAGAGCTAAACTTAAAAGAAGTGGTGAGGCGGGCGGCCTTCTGCTGTTATGCACCTCAAATCTGAAATAGCCTGCCAATAGGAATTTGCCAGGCTGATACGGTGGAGCACTTTAAAAAACTGATAAAATCATTACTTTAACATGGCTTTCTCATAACTTCATTTTAGTTTAATACTGATGCTCTGCATATTCAATAAATTATCATAACTATTCATGGTGGCTCCAAAATCCGTACTAACCCCTACTCTCTCTTCTGTTCTCTTCCCGGTTTTCTGTGGTGGCGACCTGCGCCACCATCAACTAATCAAAGCACCGTGATGTCCCTAAATTGATGGATTAAAGGCCAGAAGTCCACGTGACCGTTATCATCAAGTCCTTCCATGAGAACCCTGAATACAATGAGGACTGATCATTTATGTTAGGTAGAATGACCAGAGCGGGCTGGTCAGGTGGTCTCGTGGCCTGGAGCCCCTGCAGATTTTATTTTTTCTCCAGCCAGTTTTTTTTTTTTGTTTTTTCTGTCCTCTCTGGCCATCAGACATTACTTTTATTCTATGTTAATGACTTTCATCTTATTGTAATTCTTACTTTGTCTTTTTTTCTCTTTCTTCATCATGTACAGCACTTTGAGGTACATTATTTGTATGAAAATGTGCTATAGAAATAAATGTTGCTGTTGTGATATTGTAAGTTGATGTTTTCATCTTCCACATCATCACCACCAACTGTTTCAGCAGAGTCTATTGATACGCATTTAACCAATTTGCCGTGTAACTGATCAACATTTTTTGCATTAATTCGTTCGTCTTCATTGTTTCTCTGTACCAGGATTGCCTGTGTTCTCATTTTTTATGTTGATAACCCTTTGGGATGAAATTCAGCAATAAGATTTGGACAGAATATGCCTTCTTTAATTGGGAACTTAAAGTGAGGAAAACGTAATAATTTAAAAGAGCTGGACTCAGGATTGGGTCACTGCTTTTTGCAGATGATGTTGTCCTGTTTGCTTCATCAGGCCGTGATCTTCAGTTCTCTCTGAATCGGTTCGCTGCCGAGTGTGAAGCGGCTGGGATGAGAATCAGCACCTCCAAATCCGAGACCATGGTCCTCAGCTGGAAAAGGGTGGAGTGCCCTCTCAGGGTTGGGGGTGAGATCCTGCCCCAAGTGGAGGAGTTCAAGTATCTCAGGGTCTTGTTCACGAGTGAGGGAAGAATGGAGCGTGAGATCGACAGGCGGATCGGTGCGGCGTCCACAGTGATGCGGGCTCTGCATCGGTCTGTCGTGGTGACAAAGGAGCTGAGCCGTAAGGCAAAGCTCTCAATTTACCAGTCGATCTACGTTCCTACCCTCACCTATGGTCATGAGCTGTGGGTAGTGACCGTAAAGAACGAGATCGCGAATACAAGCAGCTGAAATGAGTGTCCTCCGCAGGGTGTCTGGGCTTTCCCTTAAAGATAGGGTGAGAAGCTCAGAGTAGAGCTTCTGCTCCTCCGCATCGAGAGGAGTCAGATGAGGTGGCTCGGGCATCTGATCCGGATGCCTCCTGGACGCCTCCCTGGTGAGATGTTCTAGGCACATCTAATGGAGAGGAGGCCCCCGGAGAAGACCCAGGACACGCTGGAGGGACTATGTCTCCCAGCTGGCCTGGGAACGCCTTGGGATTCTCCCGGAAGAGCTGGAAGAAGTGGCCGGGAGAGGGAAGTCTGGGCCTCTCTGCTGAAGCTGCCGCCCCCGCGACCCGATCTCGGATAAGCAGAAGAGGATGGATGGATGGATGAGAGAGCAGGAACTGCATCTGCCAAAAGCATTCACACAAATGAGAGGTGAGAGAACCGCGGGTGTGTTTGAACATGGCTGAAAGGAGGGCGGGACTTGAAGAAATCTCTTCAAAAAAGTCTTGTCTCGTCTCAGGATTTGAAATGAGTACATTAGAGGGTCAGCTCAGGTGGGACGGGTGGGAGACAAAGTGAGAGAGGTGAGATTGTGCTGGTTTGGAGAGATGCTGGGTATAATGAGAGAAGGGTGCTAAGGATAGAGCTGTGAGGTAAGAGGAGGAGAGGAAGGTCTAAGAGAAGGTTTATGGATGTGGTGAGTGAGGACATGCAGGTGACGGGTGTAACAGAGCAATGTGCAGAGGACAGGATGATACGGAAGAAGATGATCCGCTGTGGCGACCCCTAATGGGAGCAGCTGAAAGAAGAAGAAAAAGAAGAGAATTATTTGCACTTGGTGTCACAGGAGCATGAGGCTGCTTGGAGATGGTCTTCTAGCCTTTGTCTCTAAAATGCTGGTCTATCATTTTCTTTCTGATCTCCTCATTCCACTCTCTCCTTTGCTTTCCCTGGTCCATGACCAGTGTGGGACGCCAAACAGCTGAGTGACGACTTTTCTCCATTTAAATCGTCTGAATGACTGATTGCACCTTTGGAGATGTGTGTGTGATACGAATTTAAGAAAGCAGCGAGTTTGACAACTCACTACAATACAGTTACTTGGGATCTTTCCAATGGGTCCCAACAAATGTGCCCAGGCCATTTTAGAAGATCTTTGTGGAATACGCAACAATTGATCTCTTGTCACACTTGCTTTGCTTTATTCAAGTCAAGTCAAGTCAAGTCAAGTTGGGGAGCATGCACTAGTACATTGTGTAGCCGCACCGACCACACAACGAAACAACTCGGGATCCCGGTTTGCAACTCCCCAGGCAGACATGCGGTCCAGTCCTACCTACTGCACCCAGGTGTTACGTGGGCGACACCTTGACCTGGTATAGGTCCCCAACAATGAGGATCTTACGAGCCGGATCACCCTCGGGGAAACGTGCCACATGGCCATAGTGCCGTAACTGACGCTCCCTCACAATGCAGGTCATGTGCCTCATTCGGGACTCTGTGAGCAACACAAAGTCAAACCAACGGTACCCAAGGATTTTCTGGAGAGACACAGCACCAAAGGAGTCCAGTCTTTGTCTCAGGTCACTGGATAGCGTCCATGTCTCGCAACCATATAGCAAGACAGGAAGCACCAGGACTCTGAAGACTCAGACCTTCATCCTCTTGCATAGATATCGGACCCCCCATCTACTGACTTAATAGGACGAGTCACCAGAGACACGAATGTCACTGCCAAGGTAAGTAAACCTCTCAATGACGAGGTTGACACTCTCTCCGCAGACAGACACCCTGTTGATGGCCGTGCCCAAGAGCTCATTAAAGGCCTGGCTGTTGGTTTTTATCAAGACCCTCGCAAGCCCAGACACTCAGACTCCTCACTCGGTCTCTCGAGCGCCCCGATCAGAGCCTCCATTGACTCCGCGAAGATCACAGCATCGTCACCAAAGTCAAGATCCATGAACCTCTCTTCACCAACAGATGCCCCACAGCCGCTGGACCCCACGACCTCGCCCAACACCCAGTCCATACAAGCATTGAACAGAGTAGGAGCAGAACGCACCACACTGACGGACCCCAGAATCAAATGTAGTGGTCCTGCCTCCACTCTACACAGCACTCCCAGTACCAGTGTACAGGCCGGCCATGATATCCAGCAATCTCGAGGGGATCCCGCAAACCCTCAGGATGTCCCACAAGGCAGCTCGATCAACTGAGTCAAAGGCTGCTTTATTTGCTTTATTCATTGACATAAATGCAATGGGACCCAGGGGACAATGGCTTTCCATTTTGTCATTTTTCACGAGGCACTTTCCCAATTCTTTTATTATCTTGTCCTCCCGTCCGAGTAAAAGGGTCCCAGGCTCCAAACAGATAAGCCTGCCCGGCACTTCCAAGTGTTAAACACAGAAAGAGAAACAAAGCGGCGTATCGCTTAACGTCCAATAGTGGCCTCCACTTTCACTCCCATATTTTAAGGAAGAAGGCACATTTGTGATACGCCGCAGAGATTTATGTGCAACTAGGCCGAGGAAGTGATGATATCATAGATAAATTGCATAAGTGATTTCATTCATCACATCCGTATTTAACTAAAGAAATTCAGAATGTAAATTGGCTTGGAACATTCTGTCTGACAGCTGATGACTGATTACGGATACTTCATTCTCCAGTTTTTATTCCCTTAGACTGTTTTTAAGAGTTTCTTTCCAGATAGAAACATTCAGATGAAAGCGTCTAAGCTCAGTGTTGCTGTGTTCACTAAAGTGAGGGCTCCATGCAGCATAAAGCAGAGGTGTCAGTCTCAAGGGGGTCCGATCCAGCCCTTGGGCCTTTCGTAAGTGGGCCGCGTCATTCTCGTTGTGTTATATACGGCCTGTGATGACCGCTCGTTTTCGATACCCTTCAATGTGTATTCGTATCTACAGTGGGGTCCGAACGTTTGTAGACCCCCTTAATTTTTTCATATTTTGTTATGTCATGATGACATCATTTCAATTTTTTTTATTTATCCCTTATCAAGCAACGCTCAACACCCCAGAATGACCGAGCAAATTGTTGCAAATCTATTAAAAATAAAAAGCCTGAAATATTGAATTGCACTTAATTTTGGCACAAATGATCTTCCAAACATCCACAGACTGCACTGAAGACAAAGCAACAGACATGTTGCATTTCGCTTATCGGCAGCTCTGTGCGAATCACATTTTGATGTGAGACCAAAAACTATAAAAAACTAAAAGGTAACCAAATGACCAATCAGCATCAAGGGGCGTAGACAAGCTGGGGAATGAGGCGGGTCTTGCACTTGGAAGGAAGGCGAGCGTGGAGTGGCTAAGGCAGGGCATCTGACGACCGAAGTGGCATCTTGTGTGTTGTAAGAAGGGAAAAAAGAGACCTGGTGATCGCAGAAGGTACGAATAAAAAGCTATAAAGAAACCAAGCTCGGCAACACTGAAAAATGTTTCACTTTATTCAGTGTTTAGTTAAAATCGCTAATAACCGTCTCCAGCATGGGGCGCTTGCTCACTGGTATTGGGTTCTTTATCGAAATGCAGGACATACCTGACCCTGTATACACACCCCTTCATTAACCAGATAATCAGATAACAGAAATAGGATACAAAACAATATACATATGTTAAACTTTAATTATTATTATTATTTACGTTAATATATAGCGCTTCTCTCACTGCTTGAAACACTTCAGTGAGTGGACAGCCACTTCAACCACCACTAACGTGCAGCACCCACCTGAATGGCAGCCATTATGGTGCCAGTATACTCACCAAAGAAGAGCTGTTAGATGGTGAAGTGGCCAGAATGACAATTTAGCTGGGACATCAGGATACACCCTACTCTTTACGAAGGATGCCCAGGGGTCTTTAATGACCACAGAGGGTCAGGACCTCAGGTCTTACGTCTCATTGGAAGGATGACACCATTTTTACAGTATGGTGTCCCTGTCACTGCACTGGGATCCCCATTCAGACCTCAGGGTCAGTGCCCCCTGCTGGCCTCACCAACACCTCTGGGTGAATATTCTATGTAACTCAAAATATATGGAATATAAAAAATAGATAGATAGATAGATAGATAGAATTTGGTATAGTAGGCAGGATTAGATAGATAGATAGATAGATAGATAGATAGATAGATAGATAGATAG
>JANRMT010062845.1:13764326-13775587 GCA_026402145.1 Polypterus bichir lapradei | reverse complement strand
TTCAGTACAGTCTGACTCCTTGTTATGGGGGTCTACAAGTAACCTTTGTGGTTCAGTACGGCCTGACTCCCTGTTATGGGGGTCTACAAGTAACCATTGTGGTTCAGTACAGCCTGACTCCCTGTTATGGGGGTCTACAAGTAACCATTCTGGTTCAGTACAGCCTGACTCCTTGTTATGGGGGTCTACAAGTAACCTTTGTGGTTCAGTACGGCCTGACTCCCTGTTATGGGGGTCTACAAGTAACCTTAATGGTTCAGTACAGCCTGACTCCCTGTTTTGGGGGTCTCGGTGTAACCTTTGTGGTTCAGTACAGCCTGACTCCCTGTTATGGGGGTCCAGGTGTAACCTTTATGGTTCAGTACAGTTTGACTCCCTGTTATGGGGGTCTGGGAGTCGAGCTGTACTGAACCACCATAGTAACCAAGGCATCGAACTCAAATCACTTTTAGAAAAGGGAGAATCCCGCAGTTATTTTTAAGTACGACCACATTCTCAGCGGTGTCTTTTCTCCTTTTGACCCCAACAGTGGCTGTCATGTCGGATGCACTGGGCGTCTGCAGGAGGCAAAAGAGTACGACTTGCACGCCTGCCAGTTGACGGGACTTGGCTGATTGAGGTGACATCTGGGGCACCAAACGGCTGCTTTGCTCCTATTAGAAAAATTCCACATTTATGTGCCATCCATGTGACTAAAGGACTTGGATCCAAAAATCAGAAAATATGAAAGTGACCCCCAGAGCTTTGAATGGGAGGTGAACAAGGGCAACAGCTCATTAGCAGAGATCTGCCATTAGAGAGGAGAGGAGAGGAGAAGAGAAGAGCTGGGCGTGAAAATATGGGAGCCTTCCTCAAATCATCAAATAATATTTGGTTAAAGAAGGCAACTTTTATTTTTAAAGAAATGTTTATGACAGTACACCCGGGGGCCATGTTCACATCTTCTTGTTATTTAATATTAAACCAGCATGGATTGGCTTTTTTGACACTCATCAACAAAAAAAAAAAGACTCTTTAATGTCAAAGGGAAAACAGATCTCAGTAAAGTGGTCCAAATTAATTACAGATATAGTGCCACTTTTGAAGCCTGCTTAATCTTGGGCAGGGTCACGGGGGGCTGGAGTCGGGTGCAAGGCAGGAATAATCCACTGAATGGGGCACGAGTCCATCTCAGGGTAAACACACACATTCACGCACTCACACACAGGGGGCCATCCACCTAATCTTCATGTCTTTAGAAGGAAACCCTCATACACAGACATGAGGAGAACATGCAAACACGTCCCAGGTGCAGAACAGCAACCCCTCAGCAAGATGCTGCCACCCCAGTGCTTCACCATTGGAATGGTTTTGTTAATTCTGAGGGCAAAACTGTATCATGCCATGCTCCTTTCTCCTGGTCCCTACTTCTCTAGATCTGGAGCGCCACCTTCAGTCGTGGGTTCTGGAATGAACGCCAACGTTTGGACTGTCACTTCTTAAATTCTCTGTGGGGCAGAAGAGACAGGACTTTCATGTTCTGTGAGGAAATTACATTGTGGTTCTTCCTTGAAGTCATCGTCAATTCCAAGGGCAAAGAGGGAATAGATGTTAACAGCCGTGTCATGCCACCCTCCTTTTCCCTGGTCCTCTGTACTTCTCCAGATCCTTGAAGACGCTCCTGAAGCACACGTGTCTTTCTGGAAGTTTCTCCTGTCTCCACTCAGGTTCTCTGGAGCTCAACCAGAGTGGCCATCAGGTTCTTATAGCTACTCTTGCCAATGCCCTTTTGCCTTAATTGTTCAGCTTGGCTAAAATGCCAGCCCAAGAAGGGTTTGTGGCTGTTCCAGATTTCTTCCATTTATGAAGTTTGGAGTCCTCTGTGCTCTTGGGAACCTTCAATGCGTCAGACATGGTAGTAGCCTTCCACCGAGATCTGCGCCTCCACACAATCCTGTCTCTTAGTTCTGCAGGCAAGTCCTTCAACCTCACGGCTTTGCTTCTGCTCAATTGTTAGACCTTCTATGGACAGCCCGGCGCCTTTTCTAATCAGTCCAATCATTCGATTGGCCAGAGGTGGACTTCAAACATGGTGTAGGAACATCTCAATGATGAACAACATGATAGGATGCACCTGAGCTAAAGCCATTATTGGGGTTTTAATTGCCAAACACGCCAGATTGAACAGCCGAGAGTCTTTAGCAAGCAATATTAGGCTAAGAGACCCGGGCCTGAATTTAAAAAGGGTCTCAGAAATCACTCCTAGAATTGCAGTCAATGTCTGACTGGATTACGAGTTTGTCCCACCTCAGAGTAAGACATGCGAAGTAATTACAAAGCGTCCTTCACGCAGGCCCAGCAGGGAGTAGGAGGCCATGTTTGAGAATGACTGACACCCCTGGCCACAAATTGGCACTCCTGATGTCATTTTGATGTTTTCTGATACTAACGCTAAGGCTTCACCATGAAGATAATAATAATAATAATAATATTTAAAGTACCTGAAGAAGAAGAATTGAAATAGAAGACAAAGAAGAAACAGTAGGAGTAGGAGGCCATGTTCGAGAATGACTGACACCCCTGGCCACAAATCGGCACTCTAGATGACGTTTTGATGTTTTCTGATACTCACGCTAAGGCTTCACCACCGAGATAATAATAAAAGAGAAACAGAAGAAGAAGAAGAAAGAAAACATGCTAAGGTAGAATACTGCACTAAGCAGCACGGAATGGTTGCCAAGGGGTGTGAAGTCTTCTGTCAATGTGATATTTTGTTTATTTATTTGTAGCAAATTACAAAAAAAAGTTTTTTTTAAATCCCGTTATCACGTTGTCATACCGGGATATCGAGTGTTGCTTGACGATGGAGAAACTAAATTTAAACGATGTAAGCAGAATAACAAATTGTGAAAAACGTGAAGACCTTCTGAATGCACTGTACGTTCACGTGCTAAAGCTACACCGTGTTGTTTCATTTTTACTGAATTTTAACGCTTTGAAATGATGACACGTCCAGGTTCTCTGGTGTTCCCCTCACCTTCCAAAGGCCAGCCAGCTGAGGTGACGCTAAACTGGCCCCATGCAGGCGAGCTCAAGTGGGTGCCCGAGTGTGCCCGGTGACCCTCAAATGGGTCCCATAGTGAACAGATGACCGATGGATGCCCCCTACTTCCAATCATTTCAGTCAGACTAGAATTAGGAGCAAAACTCCTCCATTCTTCATGATCCATGGCAGTCATGTTAAGACTCTTTTCCCATAATCTCTCAGTGTTTAAAGGCTTTGTTTTTTTGGGTTTTTCAGCAGAATTGGAGATCACACAGACACCCCCCACCCACCCACCTTTGACATCCCCCCCATTTACATTTAATAAAACATCAGGCATTAAAGACATGCATGAAGTTTTTCTTTTCATCCTTCATTGATCTTCTATTGCTTTTCACAATGAATATTAATCCCATGTTTTCTCCCTGTTGAGAGGGTTTCCTGCTCCTCCAACCACCTTCCTCTGTTGAATTCTATTCTCCGCTGCCTTCCCTGCACGTCCCGCTGAGAGTCCAACAGACACATATCAATCATTAATGAGGAACCCGCCGGTTTCCCAGTGGACATCGCCTTCCCCTCACTGACCAAAAAAAATAAAAAATTAAGAAATACTGCATAAATATTAGCATACACATTGTTAAGGGAGAATTTCTGAATCCACTTAAAGGAACACACCACCCAAAAATGATATTCTTTTGCAGTGTAACGTCCTGGAGGTAAAAAGGACTGTTGAGTTTAGCAGGGAGGGCAGAGAGGACTTTGATTGACAATAAAAGGAAGAGAAGGGGAGGGACTGGAGAATGGAGGCGGGGACTTCTGGACAGTTCAGAGGTTTCTGTGGGAGGAGCCAGAGTGTTTTTTTAATTTTTGGATTGTTTTTAATGGCTTCTCCCAGGACCACTGAGGGGTTTATAGATAATTGTAAATAGTTACAATTCAATTATTTTCATTTATTTTAAGACCATAAGGTGATAAGACAACTTCATTCATCCCATTATCCAACCCGCTATATCCTAACTACAGGGTCATGGGGGTCTGCTAGAGCCAATCCCAGCCAACATAGGGCGCAAGGCAGGAAACAAACCCCAGGCAGGGCACCAGCCCACCGCAGTTAACTGCATACACTTACGTGAAAAAGTAAGCACAACCCATAAAATATGATTTGTCTTTTAACATACAAGGTGGGTACCCAAAAATAACCGGAACTGAATAAAAAAATGTCTACTAACTGAAACTTTAGCCTCCTTCAAGTCCTCTCCATGTGAATGAATGCACTCCGTTCAATTTTTCTCACAGGTGGAAACATTTTTGGAATTGATAAAGAGGAACGTTGTGTCCAAGGCCTGCGGTGATTTTTCTTTGACTTCCTCCACGGTACAAAAAGGCTTTCCTTTGAGTGCTTTCTTCATAGGGAAAAGTCGCACGGAGCAAAGATCAGGCGAGTAGGGAAGGCGGCAAGAACTCCGAGACATTCAAGTCAGTTCAGAAATCTCTTCAATAGTCCGACGATGATCTTCGTTAACTGCTGTAAAAAGGCACTATATAGCGCTGATCCGGCACAGACCACGCAGAGGCACGTGTACAAAATCACACAGGCTTTATTTTTTTCTTCAGCTGTGTGACACGTCTTCCCTGTGCCACACAGCCCCAAACACAGTCCCAAAGCACAAACTCACAATTCTCCACCTTGCTCCACCACTCCTCCCAGACAAGCTTCGTCTCCTTCTTCCTCCCAACTCTGGCTCTCCGAGTGGTGGTGGCTGGGCCCTTTTATAGCCCACCCGGAAGCGTTCCAGGTGATTAACCACCTGGTCCTAATTGCACTTCCGGGTGGGGCTGCAGGCTCGTCCAGCCGGGCTGTGGGAAGCAGGCAGCTCCCCCTAGCGGCCACGCCGGGCCCCAACCAAGCTGTGGAGGACTCCATCTCCCATGGAGCCCTGCGGGTGGTTGGGAAAACACCATCGGCCAGGGAGGCTGCCACCAAGCGTCCCGGGGGAGGTACTGAACTGTCCATGGAGGCTCCCCCGGAACATAAGCAGCAGGGGCGTCCCTGCCGGGCATGGGACCCGGCTGTCCTTCACACTGCATTGCAAACTTTTTCAAGATTTTCGTCGTTCCTAATTGTGGAACAAACCCCGGGCAGGGCACCAGCCCACCACAGGACAACTTCATTCAAGGCATCAAAACCTCATATATGGGATTGTCAATATGGAATTGGCACCTCCTTCTCATTTCTGCGTGGAATGTTCTTGAAGTATTCGTCTCTACATCTCTGACAGACATACATGTTAGTCACATTGGTGATTCCAAATGGGTGTGAGCTTTCAGGGGGCTCTGTGATGGACCGGAGGTCTAGCTTGGGCTGTCTCCTGCTTTGCCCCCAGGGATACAAGCATCATCTCCGGTGCCACCATCCATCCATCCATTATCCAAACCCGCTATATCCCAACTACAGGGTCACGGGGATCTGCTGGAGCCAATCCCAGCCAACACAGGGCGCAAGGCAGGAAACAAACACCGGGCAGGGCGTCAGCCCAGCGCACTCTCCGGTGCCACACTAACCTCAAATGTATTAACCAGCTTTGAATATGTTGAGTTATGTTTTATTATCTGAATATACAGAATGGCCCACGAAAAAGTGGGCCGCCACCATACGGTGATGAGAAATTGATCTAATTTGATACTCACATTTACAGAAGACACTGAACGTGATCTCCTTGTGTGTCCATACATCTCTGTGCCTGTTTCAACATCTTCATGGACACCTTTTGCAACGTCATGGGATCGATTCTGTGTATCGCATTTTCAATGTTCAACTTCAGTTAATTTACAGTCTGCGGATTTTAACTGGCTGTCTACGGTGAGGAAACTGATTGGTGAAAATTTCCCACGTTTCTTTGATGGAACCTGTCCGCACGTACGCTTCCACTAACGAATACTGCATGTCGTGAATATCGGCTTCACTGGTACACACTGACCACCACAAAAGTGAATCCCAGGGGTCAGACAGCAAGGAAACGAGGCAGGTGACACGACCGCAGCCGCCTTTTCCAGGAGTCGTCTCCGTGGAGGTAGGCCTTGATAAATTAACGATCCTGTCCCAGTCTCAAGTTCGTTCCTATTCATACTGAAAAGAGATGTCACTTTTGGCTCCGAAGGATCGCTACAGCATGAAGCTGCGTGATAAGCCGTCATTATGCTTGAGCTGGAATGTGTCAAGTTTTAACCCAAAGCCGCGTTTCTTGTGTCTCGTCTCACCTATCTTCTTCAAAACCAGCCGCCCTATGCTATTACCCAGAAGATCCCATTTCGTTTCATCTGGAAAGAGATGTGTGTTCCATATGTCAGCAGTCACATTTCTTTGTTCTTTTGCCAGTTTAAGTCATTTTACATTATCGCTTTTTAGGGGAAAAAAAATGACATTCGGACAATGTTTCCATAGGTGAACGTTTGCATTATGTTTTCTGTTCGAATTCCAAGCCGTAGCTGATAACATTTCACGTTTAAATGTCCCTCTGCCCTGGCGTGAGATCCCCAGAACGCTCGAGTGTTCCACGCAAGGTAACGCTCCGACTGTCCGTCTTTGTAGCACTTTGTCCTGTCATTTGTCACAGATGATATTCATCACAGAAACTATTTATTCTAATAATCATTAAATTTCCATGTGTTTCAACTTTTAAAGCAATTTTCTCATAATTCAGGAAATTTCAATAAGAGTATTGTTGGTGAAGATAATTACCATCATGTGTTTTCAATAGAATCTTAAAAGAAAGTAGAAGCTGTTCCACGGAATCTCTTACAGATTTATTAGAGTGTAAATTGTATAAAGATAGGAAAAATAAAATGTAAGAAATATATGGTTAAATGGGAGGCATGGTGGCCAGGTGGTCCTCACAGATCCAGCATCCTTGGCACCAGATGTGGACCAATGTGTTGGTGCCCCTCCGCAAAAAAAGACAAACCCACAATTGTCTCTGAAATAACTTGAAACTCACACAAGTCATTGGCACCCGTCATTGTTTTTTTTTCCGTACTTGCTTTAGAGTTTGAGTTCATTGGGCGTGCTAATTGATAATGTTCTTGACATAGTAAACTCATCATTAGATACGGGGGTCTTCCCAGACTGACTTAAGACTGCTGTAGTTAAACCCCTAATTAAGAAACATAATCACGACCCCTCGGCTCTTGAAAATTTTAGACCCATCTCTAACCTGCCTTTCTTAAGCAAAGTTCTGGAGAAGGCAGTCATCTTGCAGTTAAGTGACCACCTCAATAAACCTGCTATTCTTGATAAATTTCAGTTGGGTTTTAGAACAAATCACAGCACAGAAACTGCACTCGTTAAAGTAGTAAATGATTTGCGAGTGAATGCAGACAGAGGCCGTCTATCTGTTCTCATCCTCTTAGATCTGAGTGCTGCATTTGACACCACTGATCACAATATTCTTAGAAATCGCCTTAGTCAATGGGTGGGCCTCTCTGGCAGTGTCTTAAATTGGTTTGAATCCTACCTGACAGGGAGAAAATTCTTTGTAAGTTGTGGTAATCACAACTCAAAGACACATGATATCCGATATGGTCTCTATCCTGGGTCCGCTGCTCTTCTCAATCTACATGCTTCCGTTAGGTCAGATTATCTCAGTGCACAACGTGAGCTACCACAGCTATGCTGATGACACACAGCTGTACTTATCAATAGCGCCTGATGACCCCGACTCTCTCGATTCACTAACACAATGTCTGACTTGTATCTCAGAATGGATGAATAGTAACTTTCTCAAGTTAAGTAAAGAGAAAACTGAAATCTTAGTGATTGGCAATAATGGATACAATGAGGCTATTAGAAATAAACTGGATACATTAGGATTAAAAGTCAAGACGGAGGTAAAAAGCTTAGGGGTAATTGTTGACTGTAATCTGAATTTTAAATCGCATATTAATCAGATCACTAGGACAGCATTTTTTCACTTAAGAAACATAAGTAAAGTTAGACCTCTTATATCACTGAAAGATGCTGAGAAATTAGTTCACGCGTTTGTTTTCAGTCGACTAGATTACTGTGACGCACTCCTCTCAGGAATACCCAAAAAAGACATAAATCATTTGCAACGAGTGCAGAATGCAGCTGCTAGATTCCTAACTAGGAAAAGAAAATCCGAGCACATTTCTCCAGTTTTGATGTCACTACACTGGTTACCTGTGTCATTCAGGATTGACTTTAAAATTCTGCTTATGGTTTATAAAGCCTTAAATAATCTCGCCCCTTCTTATATATCGGAGTGTCTGACACGTTATATTCCAAATCGTAACCTCAGATCCTCAAATGAGTGTCTCCTTAGAATTCCAAGAACAAAACTTAAAAGAAGTGGTGAGGCGGGCGGCCTTCTGCTGTTACGCACCTCAAATCTGGAATAGCCTGCCAATAGGAATTCACCAGGCTGATACAGTGGAGCACTTTAAAACACTGCTGAAAACATATTACTTTAACATGGCCTTCTCATAACTTCACTTTAACTTAATGCTGATACTCTGTATGTTCAATTCATAATAATTATTCATGGTGGCTCTAAAACCTGTACTGACCCCTACTCTCTCTTCTGTTTCTTTTTCCTGCGCCACCACCACCTACTCAAAGCATCATGATGCTCCAACAATGATGGATAGATTAAAAGCCAGAAGTCTACATGACCGTCATCATCAAGTCCTTCCGTGAGAACCCTAAACACAAAGAGGACTGTTTCATTTATGTTAGGTAGAATGACCAGAGGGGACTGGGCCGGCGGTCTCATGGTCTGGAATCCCTACAGATTTTATTTTTTTCTCCAGCCGTCTGGAGTTTTTTTTTTTTTGTTTTTTGTGTCCTTCCTGGCCATCGGACCTTACTCTTATTCTATGTTAATTAATGTTGACTTATTTTATTTTCTTACTGTGTCTTTTATTTTTCTATTCTTCATTATGTAAAGCACTTTGAGCTACTTTTAGTATGAAAATGTGCTATATAAATAAATTTTGTTGTTGTTCAACGGAACATTTCGAATAATAACGTAAATGAAGATGGCATGAAGAAAAATGATGGGACCCTTAACCTGATATCCGGTTGCAGAACCTTTAGAGTTTGCAGTCCCTGCACACAAGCTCTCCATGAGACTTCGGCACCTCTCCACGGGTCATTTGGCGCAGTCGTCCTGAACAGACTGCTCCAGTTGTTTGAATGGGGTCTTCTCCAGACGACATGTTTCAGTTCTTTCCATGAGATGTTCGGTGGGAGCTCACAGAAGGCCACCTCAGAATAGTCCAATGTTTTGTTCTTCGCCATTCTGGGGTGCTTTTCGCTGGGTATCTTGGCTCATTATTCTGTTGGAGGGTCTGTGACCTGCGACTGACTCAGAGCTTTCTGACCCTGACCAGGATGTTTCACTCCAGAATGTCCTGATAGTCCTTAAGATTTCATTGTTTCCTGCACAGACTCAATGCACCCATTGCCAGATGCAGCAAAGCAGGTCCAAAACACAACCAAGCCTCCTCCATGTTTCACGGTAGGTCTGGTCTTCTTTTCTTTGAAAACTTAATTTTTCCATTTTTGGGGTTGGCTTTCCTAAAAGCTCCAGGTTTGTCTCTTCTCTCCAAAGGACATTCATTCACCCTGAGGCATTGAGGTTTGTCGATATGCATTTGAGCAAATTCCAGTCTGGCTTTTTAATATGCAGTCTTCCTGTGTCTTCTTCCTTTGAGCCCACAAGAACCCACAAATGTTTCTGAAATAACCTGAAACTGACTAGTCATTGGTACCCATCATCGTGGATTCCTTTGCTTTAGAGTATAGATACTCTGGCCCTTTGAGCGACTCACAATACTCCAGAAGATCCTGTCTCATCTCATCCTTATTTCTTCATTTCTTTTGACCAGTTTATCCTGGACATCAAACGGGGTCACCCACTGGTCCTCCAGCCCTTCTTTTTTGTTTCTTTTGTCGTATTTCACAACATTAATGATGTCAGGTGCCTCACTGACTGCTTGTTCACTAAAATAAAAACCTTGAACTCCTCACAGACAACCACTGGATGTAATAATAATAATAATACATTTTATTTATATAGCGCCCTTACCATGCTCAAGCTGGCATTCAGAACCATTATGCTGGATCCATGATGCAGTGGTGCCAATTATAATTACGTTTAGTAAATTACATTGACGGTGGCGTCTTCCTTCAGGGTCAAACAAACCGACTGCGTCTAATCTTAGGGCAGGTGTCAGTTACTGCTGGCCTTCTAAGTGCTTCACAATGGTGGTGACCCCAAATGCCAAATCCCAAGGCAACATCAAAATCAGAAATAAGTCTTTAATTTTAATGGGGATTAAACAACGTTGTGAGTTTTAAACCTTAAAAGTCATTTCAAATGAGTTATTTGATTTTTTAAAAGGTGTGCTTTGAAGACGTAACCCACTGCAGAGGAGCTTAAGCTGGCGTGACTCTGATGTGAAATGACTTTGGAGAAGACCGAATGACAAAGACTCTTCATGTCTGGCTTTTATGTTTTCTTATTCTGTTTTGTGATTTCTCCGGTGCCTTCAGTTATCTTCCAGTCATCTCTCCTAAGGGGGAGAACCTGGTGGATGAGCCTATGGGGGGTGATGAACTGTCTGTCATAGAGACTGCAGTTTATGAGACTCAAGGACTGCGTGAGCAACACTGGAGTGACATGAGGAAAAGGCCTGTCTGCTTCACTCTTCACTCTGCACACCTCCATCTATAAACACAACAGCAGGTCAGGTCTCTTAAAGACCCTCTCAGATGATTCTGCACTTATGGGCTGTACTGAGAAGGGGGGAGAGACAGAGGAGAGGAGTCAGGGGGAGAACTTTGTGTCCTGGTGCGGAAAGAATTGTCTGCAAATAAACATCAGCAAAACCAATGAACTGGTGATTGACTTTTACCACACCAAAGAGCCTCTATCTATCTATCTATCTATCTTAGATAGATAGATAGATAGATAGATAGATAGATAGATAGATAGATAGATAGATAGATAGATAGATAGATAGATAGATAGATAGATAGATAGATAGAATTGAAGGGCACTATTAGATAGATAGATAGATAGATAGATAGATAGATAGATAGATAGATAGATAGATAGATAGATAGATAGATAGAATTGAAGGGCACTATTAGATAGATAGATAGATAGATAGATAGATAGATAGATAGATAGATAGATAGATAGATAGATAGATAGAT
>JANRMT010062845.1:13724722-13764016 GCA_026402145.1 Polypterus bichir lapradei | reverse complement strand
ATCCTGCCAACTACGCTAAAATGTCTATCTATCTATCTATCTATCTAATCCTGCCAACTACACTGAAATGTTTATCTGTCTATCTATCTGTATACAGTACCCATCATATGTATCATATAGTGCCTTTCATATCTGTCTATCTGTTCTGTTAGGTTGACTAGCAGGCCGTGATATTTATATATGGACGCCTCTTATTGCCACATCAGCTCCTTCCCAGATCTATAAAGTGTTTTCCTAGATCGGGGTTAATCGAGTGCACGTTTCAGGCCGTATCAACGTTATTTGCATGGCATCGCCACTGATAGGAGCCAAGTGCTTCTGGGGCTCTGATTTAGATGACATGACTCGTGGTAACTTGATGGTCCCTGCTCTGGAGGTTTATGCTCCCCTACTTTAGTATTCTTTAACCGTACGTGGCATGATGGCCATAAGGCATTAACGAGCCCATATGTATTTTGCTGCAATATGACAGTAATTGCTCTTTATAATAAATTTCATTTGTGTCAAAGTGAGTAAGACAAATGGCGGAACACATAAGGTAACACGGTGGATGGAGGTCAATGGTTCGGCAAGAAAAGGGCACAAAAGATTTAGTGTAGTGCAGTGTGCTATAGGGAATATGTTTATAATTACAGCCTGGCTTGTCATGGCCATCATTTAACATCGGCCTTCTAGTGACTCAAACTAATCTTTGGGGCTTCATGGAAAAAATGTTTTTCACAAAGCTACCTGCTCCCCAGGGGATTCGTGAATTAGCACCAAATTAATTTGACTTCAGAATCCTGTGCTTTACCGTCAAGTGGAATCCAACAAAAAGTGACAGGCCTCTGCTGGTGTATTTCTTTTTGTTTCTGTATCATAATATAAATTAAATGATTTGTTTTTTGTCTTTTTTTCTGTAAAAACACTTCAAGGTTGATCTACTAAGAAATATAGCCTGAAGTGTGTTTATGGTATCATTAAATGAATAAAAGGCCTCTGAGACTGCATTTTTGTGTGACCGAGGAACAGGCTGAGGGCAACTAAAAAATGTTGGGGCTCCGACTGGGCTGCCCCATTTTATCGAGTAAAAATTAAAACTAGAAAAATGGCATCCTGGGCACAAATGAGGGTGGCATATTTTATCCTTGCAGTAAGCCGAATTAAAAGGATCCAATCAAAACTCTGACTACAGCCATGGCTCGGGTCCAAATGAATGGCATCTTCCGAAGGACGCTTTTATGATATGTGACACAAAAGGGGCGGGTCCCACTCTGGGTCATGTGGGTGGAGCTCAGTGTCCTCATTGGCCTTCTTGTCAGAACTGTGCTGGAAAAAGAAGATACAGTAAGCACCAGCGCCCCCTCTCATCCTGGGGAGGCATTGCTTACCTCATCAGAGTCAGGAAGGTGGTCCACAGGTACACATGTGTGACATCCCAAATTGACGGATTGAATTCCTGCCCTGTAAATCCAGGGGACAAAGTGCCTCGCATGCATCGGCTCGGAACAGGGACCCTTACTTCCAGGGACCTGGGAAAACAACAACTTCTGAGTACTTTCTCTCCCATCATGTTATATTACAGCATCCCTGTGCTTGGATACCCAGATGGAAACCCATAAGGCATGCTGGGATTTGGAGTCCCAAAGTGCAGGGCCTATTAGTGGTGCTGCGGGGGAGATGAACAATCCTTATTTTATGGTCTGTCGCAGCTAAAAGTGTCCACTGAGCCTCACCCAGGCGAGATGGAGTCGGTAGTGGAGGACGGACAAAGCTTACCTGGGACGAGTGGAGGAGAAGAGAGGGAAAGAGAGAAGTAAGAAGAGTTTTGTGCTGGTTTGTGCAATTATATAAAAGTATGTGTGCCCAATAAACCAACTATCCAAACCAGGACTTGTGTCTGTGTGGTTGTGTTTGGGCTTTGGAAGGCTGGTACACCCCGTATGGGTCACAGGTCGTATTATACAACAATTGTAAGTTATTATGATCTTGTGACTTCAGGCTCCCTTGGTGTCTTTCAAATGTACAAATCTAAGGAGAATAATCCAATCCAATGGGTTCAGAAAAGTGATAGATGGACCCCAAAAGAGCACCCTGGGCCAATTCAGAATCTCCAGTTCATCTTCAGGGGCACTGAAACTTTACGCCAGCACATGGACAACATGGAGGACCCACCGCACCGGGATTTGAACCCAGGGCCCGACCGTGCCATACTGCCCCCCAATTTCTTTAAACACAGAGAGGGAGAATGATGGCGACAAACCTGTGCGGGTTCCATCAAGACAGACGTGCGTACGTACGAAAGTGACCGTGTCACTCCTGGACCCGAGGGCTCCCAAGTCAATTGCCATCCTGCTGCTGGGCGCCTTGCATTCCCATTTATAGCTCACGCTCCTTGTTCGTGCAAGGCTTTGAAAATCTCCGTTCTCGGTGGGTGCTTCGAAATCTGACCCCCCATCCCCCGGGGCCTCTCTTAGGAACTCAGTGGAATATTAAACAGCGGTGGTGACTTTATATGTAGATGACTCTCCCGGAGGAATGAAGACCCTGCAGTCGAAAGGCCTGCCAAACCTCTGCATTCTTCCATAAACAAAGTGCCGCCATTGTTTAGAGAGACTTTGTGCCTCGCAGTCAGGGATCAAGCTTGTATCTACAGCACCAAATATCACATGTCTGCTTCTTGCCGCAGTCCCTTGAGGCCTCTTTGGCACCGACTTGGACGTTTTGCTATTTAAAAAGAAACAGCAGCGACATTACAGGTGTCTCCTCGCAGCAGCTTCAGTGCTGTTGCAGAAGCGGGGACGACGGGTGGCAAATGTGAGCGAATGTAAGAGGAACAGCACCGCGGCCCACTGGAGTCGGCTTCATGGGCATTTTTATTGGCATCAAATCGGCCTTCAGTGGTTTTCATTTTCATTCATTAACGTGATATTATTCTGCATGTCCATTACCTGAAGGTGGGTAATCCAGGGAAACCAATGGGCCCAACAAACCTGGATCACTTTTATAGCGCCTTTATAGGGGCATGAATGGGTCAGCTGGCACAAATGTCGCTCACTGCTGACCCAAGTGCGTCACCCTGACTGAATCACTTAATGCGACATTTTAAAAAAGGACCGCACTGCACCTGTAGAGCCACTTGGGTGGTCTTCTGTATGGTGTAGATGTCCCACCCAGGATGGAGGCAAACTCCTTACCCAGCCGGAATGCCATAACAGAAGCATGGAATAAGTGGGGGCAATACCCGCCCGGGATGCCTTATAATTCCCATCCTGATTGGGATGCTTAAAGACATCAGGAACCAGCAGGGGGGCAATTCATCCCCCTCCATTCTAGGTGGCCGTGTCCCTCATGTCTGGATACCCGCAGGGCCTGCATGGGAGTTGGAAACCGGAAGTGCAGCCCTGTATGTTCCTGGGGGGACGATAGAGGGCGCTGCTGCGGGAGGATCTCCTTGGCTATCTTGAAGCCCGGATGTTCTTCCAACTGGCCACATTAGTGTCACCAGATGTACTCCCGGGTTCGCCTTTAAAGGAGATAGCTCCCATAGTTCTTGGAGTCAGAGTCGGGAGGAAGAGGGCAACACTCAGCTGGAGGATGGAAGGAGGAAAGATTCAGTAGTTTATTGGGTTTGTAGTTGTATTTGTGGCTTGTTATTGGAAGGAGTGTTGCAGAGGCACTTGGGAAAGGAATACAAATCCATCCATCCATTATCCAATCCGCTATATCCTAACTACAGGGTCACAGGGGGTCTTGCTGGAGCCAATCCCAGCCAACACAGGGCACAAGGCAGGAAACAAACCCCGGGCATGGCGCCAGCCCACCGCAGAAGGAATAAAAATCCTTTGTTTCATCTTATCAACATGTGGTGCTTTACTGTGTCTGTGATTTGGGGCTCTCTGGCGCCCCCTTGTGGTTAGAATGGAATGGCACTCTATTAATCCACAAATCTGCTGGCAGTGTGGTATAAAGTACCCAAAGCGTACAAAGTGTAAAAGTAGACAACATTCTGGAAAGTAATGCACATACAATTAAAAGGAAACAGCTTAAAGTATCTGATATTCACTGTCGGGGTGGGCAATTTAAGAAAAATTATACATCATGTGTGACCAGCCAGGTGAAGCCCCCCAGCCCTGCTTTAATTCATAGGCATCTACCCACCTAATGAAATTAAGAAAATGAAAGTTGCTCCGTGTCCGTGTCTGTGTCCGAGCAGCATCTAACACAAAGCATCAGAGAGCAAGGGAGCACCGTCTCCATTGGCGGGGCTTCCAGTAGGGTATGAGCCGCCATCTTCTGGGATGGAGGGGTACATCTCCGGAGTGAAGGTGGACGCTGAGCTTCTGCCTGTGGCCGTCTCTCAGCACTGCAGGGTGATAAAGAAGACAGTGTTAGCAATGGCGCCCCCCTTCCATCGCAGGGTGATACCGCTGAACTCGATACAGAGATACAGAGAACCAGGATGGTGATACCCCCAAGTGATATGTGTGACACATGACACCAGGGCCGTCTTAATGCATGGGCACTCTGGGCAGTTGCCCGGAGGCCCCATGCTAATCTATGTATGTTGTGACTTGCTGAGTGGTTGTGTAGGTACGGCCCACAGTGCACTGCTTTGCCCGGGGCTGGGTCTATAATGCTGTTTAGACGGCCCTGCATGACACAGTCAACTCTCGCTATCTGCAGGGGGTTATGTTCCTGAAAATAACACAGATACTGAAGCATTGACCCAATGGTAAAACTGGGTTTAGGGTTCCAGTGGGAGGCCGGCTTGGGATTGGGCCCTCTACTCTCATCCCTTGAGGCTCAGTTATGATCATTCCACAGTTCTGATCTACTAGAGGCCATGAGTGACATCAGTGGGGCCCATCTAAGGACCTCCCCAAACCGCCCAATCAGAAGTAGCGACAGGGGGGTGTGTGCAAATGGCAGGGGTTATATCAGGAGGAGCTTATGACCCAAACCTTCTGAGAATTTCTCATCTGTAGGGAACAACTGCAAGCCCTGGTCCTGTCATAGGCGGTCTGTGGTGTTGGGCAAATGTTAAACAAATAACTGCGCCCCAAAAAGCGCAGGCACTGATCGGGCACGGATGTGTGTGGGTGCGTTTTGCTCGGCGTTCAATCGAGGGGGCCAGCTGTTCATGCCATATACGCATGGGCAGGCGGATCAGTTGGGGACCTCAATTGTGCCTTGCAGGAAGTGGCTCATCATACCTGTGCCCAATTGATTGGGAGGTATAAAAGGAAAAAAGGGGGCTCAGATGAAAGATCAGCAGAAAGACGAAGACGAAGGTTAAAGAAAGGAGAGAAGCAGGCAGGAAGGAAAGGGAACCAGCGCGGGTGCGAGAGAAAGCAGACAGCCCCAATGGGGTCGGGGGTGTGGGGGTGGTCCCCTGAGGAGTGTGTGGCTGACACTTGGGGGCTGAAAGGCTCAGGAAGTTGGAGTGACGCGGTGCTCAAGGGAGCGACTTGCTGCGTAAGTCCAGGGAGAGCTGCAGGTGTAATGAAAGGCTCAGTGTGACATCCTGCAGAGGTGCCATGGACCACAGGGACCCGAGCCTGGCAGTGGGCATCAGAGGCTTGGCGTGGGGTCCTCCTGGGAGCCACAGACAATCACAGGGGCCTAAGGTTAGGAGCAGTGTGGTTCAGTGTGGTACCCTGCTGGGAGGCATGGGCTTCAGGGACCTGAACTTGGCACAGAAGGTTGGCTGAACTGTCACTTAGGCGTCTCCTCGGCTGTGGGGTCCCGTCTGGCACCGGGGGCTGCACCTGCTTGTGTTGGAATTTATCGGATTGATTTGAACCTCCTCCAGCACTTTGTTTTATTGAATTTATTTATAGTGGATGGAGCACTGCACTTTAATGTGGACACTTTGACTTTGTCAGTAATAAAGCACGATTCACGTAGGCACCTACCCCTTGCTGCATGTGTGTGTCCTCATTTGCGTGGCTCACCTCAGTTACAGAATCGACAATCCGGGTGCAAGAGGCCCCCCAAAGGCAAACGGGAGCATGGAGCCCACCCACACGGTCACAGAATGGGATTCAAAGACTTACCCATGAATCTCAGTGCCAGGTAGAGACACGTCGATCCATTCAGTTTAGCGCAAGTGCAGCCTCGGCCGTCTAAGTCTCAGGAATGTCAAGCCTTGGGAATTTAGGGACGTTTGTCTCTCTGGGTGAGGCGAGGTGACTGTCCTGAGGGTTAGGTTTGGGTTAGTTAACGGATCCGTTACTGCACAGTCTCACATTTCACCAAATGTATTTACTTGGTTATATTTTACAGACATAATAAAAATATTCTATTGAGAATAGGAAAAATATATTGAAGCAGAAGCAACATTCAGTGCGTAATAGAAAAAAGGCCTGCACCAAATAGAAAACAAATGGCAATTCTTTAAATATTTAGCAATATTTATGATATTCAAGGAAAAGCGATCTTATCTTAGCTGCTTAAAATAACCCACATAAGGAAAATGTGGAATGACTGTGACATTAAAGGAATCACGTCTCCAAACTGGAATCTCTCATTTTAAAATTCCCGTTGACAACACGCGATGACCATTTTGTAAAAGCGTCCTTTGAAATCAGCTTTGTATTTCAGGAGGTTTTATAAGCAAACACGTGGGGTGAAGTGGAGACGCGTCACGTTCAAGTTTACCGTCATGTCTTAAAAACGGGGCCACCATCGGCTCTGTGCGCCGTCGTATTCCCAGTCAGAGGTCCGCTAAAACCCTTTTTCTGTGTCAGAAACACGGGATCAGGGCTGGTGTTTATTACAATTTCTCCTAGGAATTGCACTAAAAGTCGGACTAGGATACCTCAGACTTGGACATGAGAACCTGTCATGAAGGGTCCTACCCTGACTTCAGGCTGGGAGGAGGGGGCCACGTCTGACGTCACAATTTTATGGCACCTCGGGCTATAAAACAGCACTGTGACATTTTCTAGTTTTCTGATGCTAAGGCTTTATCACAAGAATCGTAATAATAATTATAATAATACTTATAAAATGTAACACGCACACACACACACGTGTATACAGTATATATATTATATGAATTTGTAAAAAGGAGACAAAGACATGGGAGCTTTGAGCATGGGAATGGTGCTATTTACATAAAATGTATTATTATTATTATTATTATTATTATTATTATTAAAACAACTTCAAAGGGTTGGGGCACCACCTTGGTGACCCCGTACAATTGAAAGAAAATTATGGTGAAAAACACGCAGCAAATTGTGGATAACGTCTTTTCAGAGAGGAGCCCAGAACAAAACTACCTCAAAATGGCCGAACGTCTGGTCATATGGGTTCCGGTCAGGAAAGGGCGGGTCCAGGAGGGTGGCAGGAATAGCCGTCAATCTTACATCCTGAGAGAAGGCATTAGAACACAGCGCCAGCCCCTGGTTTGGAGGGTAATTACTATCACCAGAGCTCTTAAGGTATCCCCAAGCACAAATATTTGTGATGTGCCTTCTGTTGGAATAACAAATGCAGTGCATGTGTCTCTATTATATACATTTTTGGTATGGGATGAATAACAGTAGTGTTTGTGATGTGCCATTTGTTGGAATAATAAATGCAATGCATGTGTCTCTATTAAATACCATTTGGTGCTGGATGCATAAAAGTAGTGTTTGTGATGTGCCATCTGTTGGAATGACAAATCCAATGCATGTCTCTCTATTACAATATATACCATTTTGTATGAGATGCATAAAAGTAGTGTTTGTGATGTGCCATCTGTTGGAATGACAAATCCAATGCATTTCATTACTACAAATGTTTGTGATGCGCCATTTCTTGGGATGACAGAGACACACTGAAACTCATTCTTTTATTAAGGTGTATCTATACAGTATATATTGTAATCACAAGGGGCACTACTGAGCCTCAAACCAGAGTTTCAGAGAGTAATTCTGAATGAGGATCCTAAAAGTGAACTTTGAGAATCATGTTGCATCCCAGTTCCTTAAACTTAACAAATTCATTTTTCAGAATTTCTTAATAACTTGGATTCTCATTGTTCCCTAAAACCTTAGAAATGACTTCCTTGGACGATACCCCGACCTCTCATTCCGGGTCATTCATCACACCATCCATTTTTTGCAGGAGAAGTCGGTTTTCTAATATCAGGTCCAGCAAGGATTCCCGCTTTCAACTTAGCCACTCTGCCACCATGCCACCCTGGCATCTAAATGTAAATAATTGGATTTTTGATGAAGCGTTTGCCACTTTGGTAAATCGGGTGCTGATGCACTTTTGGCTCCAAGGCTAATATCTTAAAAGTCGTCCAGATAAATCACCACCATAAATGTAAATGTCGTATTACAGTAAACTCTGACCCCTGATTGCCAGATGACGCTGGCACTGCCTCAGCTCCGATCCACCAGATTGCTGGCTTTGCTTTCCCTCTAATTAAAATGGATGGCTTTTAAGTGTACAATTATTGTTTAATTGGCGCCTGCTGAGACTGATACTCTTACATTCCCGGGGTCTGAATAACGATGTGCTTCAATCGTAGCTTTACGCTTGTCTGTAAACTCGTCCTAACTCTAACCTTCAAGAACAATCCGCAGTATTTGGAACATTAACTCTCCTCATTGGAAAAAGTATAAAGTTGCGTGAAGGGTGATTTTATCATCCTGTGTTCATTTCTATAAGAATCGCATTCAAAATGGTTTGAAGAGCACAAAAAAAAGCAATGATCATCCCTATTAATTAAAACTTAAACACACAGGGCCTCTTAACAGCTGTTTTGAGAAGAGCAGCCTAAGCGACAAAAAGTTTGGAGGAGAAAATTTCTTTTAATTTCATTCGTTGATGAGTTCACACGTTACTACGGTAATAAATTAATATCAGAGGTCTGCGATATGAAACTCCAAGAAAATTGCTTTAATTGTGAATCGTTATTGTTATTTGCATTCATGAACACAATGAAAAACTTAATTAGAAAATTTCTATCGCGTCACATGTAAGTACACAAAATTAAATCATAAAATTACACCATTCATGTTTATGATATTGTTCCAAATTAATGTATCATGAAAATATTCAGTCAGTCTAATAACTTTTAACACACATGTAAAGAAAACCGTAATTATTGACTTGCATAGAACTTCTGAAGAGTGGACTCCTTCATGTGTGTCTCTATGGAGAATCCTTGGGTGCCACTGGTTTGACTTTGTGTTGCTCACAGGGTCCCGAATGAGGCACATGACCTGTATTGTGAGGGGGGCGCGATTACCCGAGAATGATCCAACTCACAGGACCCTTATTGTTGAGGATCAGGCCAAGGGGATGCCCACATAACACCTTGCTGCAGCAGACAGATGGTCATTTCTGAAGGGTGGGACGGGACCCTGTGCCCGCCTGAGGAGGTTGCCAACTGTTTTGTCATGTGGTGGATGTGGCAATGCGCTGTACCAGTGCATGCCCCAAACTTGACCTAACCAGACCTGATAGAACTTCTGTCATTTTTTTGTCATTTCTTCATTTTTTCTCATTTGGCGGCCCGTCGCTGGTCAGATTTTTCTGGTGTGTCCCTACGAATCATCCAGCAGTAGCCTCAACATCATCCCGATGCCCCTGGTCCCTTCTTTTTATGTCCTTCGTCCCTTGATGGAATTATTCACCCTGCTCTTCATTCACCGCTCCTAAAGTTTCAGAGAGTGATTCCCAATGAGGATCCTAAAAGTGAACTTTGAGACTCACTCAACTTAACAAATTCATTTTTCAGAATTTCTTTATAAACTTGGATTCTCATTGTTCCCTAAAACCTTAGAAATGACTTCCTTGGACGATACCCCAACCTCTCATTGCACCATCAGATTTTTTGCAGTGGAAATCAGCTTTTTAATATCAGGTCCTGCAAAGATTCCCTCTTTCAATGTAGCCACTATGTCACCATGCCACCCTGGCACCTAAACGTAAATAATTGGATTTTTGATGAAGCATTTGCCACTTTGGTAAATCAGGTGCTGATGTATTTTTGCCTCCACTGCTGATGTTTTCAAAGTGGTCCAGAAAAATCATTGTCATAAATGTAAATGTCGTATTACGGTACATTAAACTCTGACCCCTGATCGCCAGACGACGCTGGCACTGCCTCAGCTTCGATCCACCAGATTGTCGGCTTTGCTATCCCTCTTTCAATTTAGCCTGAGACAAACCTGGACAGCTTGGCCACAAATCCATAAAGCAGACTCCATCTTTTATAGGGCTTCAGTTGAGGAGGTGGTGGCAGCACTTTATCTGGATCCACCAAGTGACATCTGATGATGTTTTTGGCACCAAGCTCTAGCTTTTTCCTAACTGGCCATTCCTTCTGAACCCACTGGGAATTTCTGGCTCGGCTGTCCCACTCACGTTGCAGTTTTGAATGTCCAAACTGCTGGCCTATTAAGATACGCAGAACTTTCAGGTCTCACATATGAACCAGCAGTGCTCGCTGTAGTTGATTTTTCGAGAAGATTTTTTTCATGAAGTTCTCGTAAGTTTCTTTCAATTGCACAGAATGAGCAGCAGGTATTTATTACCATTATACAGAAGACCTCCTTTTAGGTTTCTTGTAGATGAGTCTATAAGTAGCCTCCATTCTTCTACATTGTCATCTCTGTCAAGTGTAGGCATGTGGACACTTACATCAGTGCAGTAAGCCAAGGCTCCATCTTTCTTGAACAATCCTGCAAACTCTTCTTCTGTACTTTGGTACTGAAGGGAAGTTGTGTCGGGATGTAAGAAGATTTGATCTTTTAGTCGAGACCCCAAGAGCTCTGCAGCATCATTGAGAAGGCCGAGGTCACCATGGACCATAAAACGTGGAAAGGCGTCATGAAGTGAGTCCACAATCCTGTGGCACCCACAGCAGTGTACTGGTTTGTGTGACCAACTGCCTCCTCCAGCTAAAAGCTTGGGACCAGAGAGAGAGAGAGTGACACTACGGTCAGAGAGGGTGACAAAAAGGACCTTATGGTTGAGTGGGGGTGTACACACTATGGCGTATCAACGGATTGTGCAGACTGTGCACTCAGAGATCTCTCTATTATAAAAAAAAAAATCTTGGAAGGCTGGACGTGATTTTCTCGGAGACACTTTAATGTCCCGTGAGACAAGGCAGTGAGACAAAAGGACAACTGTCTGTAAAGGCTTTTAAATGATCGACGAGCAGCACGACAAGCAGAACACACAGCTCAGCAAGACAGCAGCTGATCCAACCGCATCTCCTTAGTGTGCGTTCAGCCCCCCTTCACAATGTAAGCGGGAGAGATGCGAAGTGGCTGGCACGTAGCGCGGGGCAGGGGGTAGGCGAGCAAAGCGAGCAGGGGGCAGTTTTTAAAAAAAAAATTAATAACTAAAACAACGGTTTCACAGTCTCGATGCAGTGGCTTCAACGTTCAATGTCTTGTTACCATCAACTCTGACCTCGATGGCCGACGACGAATTGTACGCTGCTGCCGATCTTCTCATCGAACGCTAGAGCACCGACATTACACCGGCGTTCTGCGCTCAATTGTTGTCATTTCGTGTATGTTTTCAATCCATCCTGTCAAACAAGTCGACTGTTTTCGAAGTAGCTGAACTGTTGCTGATAGATCACTGTTGTGAGAGATGGCCGGCAGTTTATCCTGGCCAACACCCCCACGCCACCAGATGGAGTCCTTCCTGCAACATAGAGGTGCCCTGAGTTCCCGCAGGGCACCATGGACATTGGAGTTTTACTTCACAGCCCTGCTGGATACCATGGGGGTCGCCAGGGGATGCTGCAGGAAGGCACGATGATTTTTATTATAGCCCCGAAGTACTCCCTAGTCACAGGGACGGAAATAATGAAGTACTTCCGGGCTGAAGAAAAAGGAGAGTTTCCATGGGACCCGGAAGTGCTATGAAATCACATGGACTGAGGGACAGAAGCACTTCCGGGTCAAGGACTATAAAAGGATGATGGGAAACTCCAGCAGCCAGAGCCAAGTTGAGTGGAAGGGTGACGGAGCCACTGGGAGTGGAGGATTGATTGGAGTATTGTTATTTGTGATTATTGTATTATTTTATTATAATAATTATATTATTATTATTAATATAATAATAATGCTTTGTGCACATTATTGAAATATTAAATTAATTTCTGGAACTTTTGCCTGGTGTCTGGACATGTTGTCTAAGGGTTTCACGGGGCAACAGTGACCCCTGCTGCCACACTGTGCACTGTGACATTTGCACAGCTTACATCCTACTGCTGACTATGCCAATGACTGTTGCGGCATGTGGATGATCGTCCTCCAAGTTAAAACTCATCAAAAATGACCTCAGAAGCACCACGTCACAACACGGACTTAGTGGCTCGGTCGTACTCACAACCGAAAACAAGCGAGCCTGAGAACTTGACCTGTCAAACGCTGTTGAGACTTTTGTGTGACGAAAGTGACAGAGGGTTATCAGCAAGAGTGAAAGGGAAGGTCTACAGGACGGTAGTGAGACCAGCTCTGTCATATGGGCTGGAGACGGTGGCACAGGAGATAGCACTGGAGGTGGCAGAGTTAAAGATGCTAAGATTTGCAATGGGTGTGACGAGGATGGACAGGATTAGAAATGAGGACATTAGAGGGTCAGCTCAGGTGGGACGACTGGGAGGCAAAGTCAGAGAGGCGAGATTGCGTTGGTGTGGACAAGTGCAGAGGAGAGATGAGGGGTACAATAAGAGAAGGGTTCTAAGGATAGAGCTGCCAGGCAAGAGGAGAAGAGGAAGGCCTAAGAGAAGGTTTACTAGAGTTTGAAACTGCAACTCCCAGCAGTCCCTGCAGTGGCTCTGATTGGTCTTCTGCTGAGGGTGCAGGGGCTGTTGGGGTCAAAGGAGGTCATTTTGTGTTTCATGTTCCTGTCTGTCTGTCTGTCTTCTGTTGGGTTACCTGTGCTTATTCATTTTTGTCCTGGATCGTTTCGTGGTTGCGGTCTGGATTGTTTGCCGTCTGGGGATTTATGGCCATCCCACAAAGAAAGGAGCTCTCCTGAACCCGTGCACCCGTCTTCACCATTTCAGGAACTAGCGGTAGGACTATCTTTACATTCCCATTCAATGTGCAGATCTCTGGACTGTCAATCTTCATCATCACATTTCATCCGTTGCCGTTTCCCGTGGACTTTATAGTGAGTGTTTATTGCTGTGGTTTGGTTTCGTGTTTATTGTACATCACTGTAAAGGGACTGGGGTGGGATCGTTGTTTTCATTATTAGTGTTAATACGTTCTTTATTTGCTGTTTTATTTCTGTTGACTTTTTGTCTTGGTTTGTGAGTTTGTGAATGTTGGGCCAAGGCTGGGGGCATCCCAGGAATCTCCACTAAAAAAATAAATAAATCAGCGTCTCTTCGACGGTGTGAATCTTAGTGGCACCGGACCGGTACAGGTTTATGGATGTGGTGAGGTGGTGGGTGTGACAGAGCAAGATGACGAGGACAGAAAGATATGGAAAAAGATGATCCGCTGTGGCGACCCCTACACTGATAAAAGTATAACATTGATGTTGTTCATTCAACGTAAATTTTCTCTTTCAAGCAACTTAAGATTAGTTATTTAGTGTTGTAGCTTGAAATATTTGGTTTCAGATCTCAATCAAGGTAAAAAAAATTGTTTGTACCTAAGTAAGTTATGGTGGAGGGAATAAACATAAAAATCCTATTTCAGTTAACGTAATATTTTAGGTTGTTCGTGTGCTGTGTTTGAGGGGCCATTTGTATATTCTTCCGGTCGAACTTTCCAGCTTGATGCTTCCCAACTGCCAAAAAAGAACAACTTAAAAAATAGATTTACTTCAGTATAAAACAAGTGAATTGCACCCAAAATGATTTGCCTCAACTTAAAAATTATGGGATCAATAAGCTAAAAAGAATTATATTGGTTCAGATTGGAAATATTAAGTGTGAATCATTAAGTTTCTTTTTTCAGTGTAACGGGAGCAGCCAAAAGAAGAAGAAGAAGAAGTGATATTATAAGTAATATGATTTGTGACTTGTCAGTCAGTTCCATTTTTGTAAGCTTTAACAGTTTAACAAATCTGTCATCTGTGTTATTGTGTATCTTAGTATGGCTTTAGTGTCACTACTTTCATCGGATTGGCTGGCCCAGGACTGACTCAGCAGTGGAATGGCCAATAGGGGGAGGCAGCTAGATGGCCGAGGTCTCCAGGACTCTGAACAAATTCAAATCCTATTATGGGATATCCTCCATCCATCCATTATCCAACCAGCTATATCCTAACTACAGGGTCACGGGGTCTGCTGGAGCCAATCCCAGCCAACACAGGGTGCAAGGCAGGAAACAAACCCTGGACAGGGTGCCAGCCCACCGCAGGGCACACACACACTAGGGACAATTTAGAATCGTCAATGCACCTAACCTGCATGTCTTTGGACTGTGGGAGGAAGCCCACGCAGACACGGAGAGAACATGCAGACTCCACGCAGGGAGGACCCGGGAAGAGAACCTAACTGCGAGGCAGCAGTGCTAACCACTGCGCCACTGTGCCACCCCATGGGATATCATCTACTGTTAAATTCTGCTCCGTACTTGTAACATTTTTATCTTCATACTGTATTGAGGATTTGTTCTGTTCTGTGTGTTGTATTGTAAGTGCCCATTGCAGCACTTCTTGTGTGATTTTGGGCCATACAAAAATAAATTGTATTGTATGGGCTGGCCCCCTGCCCAGGGTTTGTTTCCTGCCTAGCGCCCTGTGTTGGCTGGGATTGGCTCCAGCAGACCCCCGTGACCCTATAGTTAGGACATAGCAGGTTGGATAATAGATGGATGTATTGTATTGTATTGATCCTCTTCTTTTTGACACCCACTGCACACCCAACCTACCTACAAAGGGGTCTTTATTTGAATTGCCTTTCCTGAGGTTTATTCCATTTTTTCCCTACATGTTTTTTTTGGGGGGGCTTTTTTTTTGTCTTCTTAGAGAGTCAAGGCTGGGGGGCTGTCAAAAGGCAGGGCCTGTTAAAGCCCACTGCGGCACTTCTTGTGTGATTTTTGGCCCATGCAAAAATAAATAAATTTTGTATTGTATTGCTGCGGTGGGCTGGCGCCCTGCCCGGGGTTTGTTTCCTGCTTTGCGCCCTGTGTTGGCTGGGATTGGCTCCAGCAGACCCCTGTGACCCTGTAGTTAGGACATAGCAGGTTGGATAATTGATGGATGTATTGTATCGTATTGATCCTCTTCTTTTTGACACCCACTGCACGCCCAACCTACCTAGAAAGGGGTCTCTCTTTGAACTGCCTTTCCCAAGGTTTCTTCCATTTTTACCATTCAAGGCTTTTTTTGGGAATTTTTTCTTGTCTTCTTAGAGAGTCAAGGCTGGGGGGCTGTCAAGAGGCAGGGCCTGTTAAAGCCCACTGCGGCACTTCTTGTGTGATTTTGCACCATACAAAAATAAATTGTATCGCATTGAGGATTAGTGAGCGTCACCACTTTATGACATCCATTTTCTCAGAACAGGTCAATGGTGTCGTAGTATCCTGTCAGCCGGTGTTGTCGTTTTAATTTGTTACAAATTGAAATGGCTTCATTTGACAGCACAGAACTGTTTCTACTTCCTAGCTTACGTTACATTTTAATCGTCTTCCTTCACAAGGTTGTCTTGGAGTAGTAAGCGGGTGCACATTTTACATATATTTATGTATGACTACTACCACCCACACCTCCCACCTATCATTCCCACAATTTATTTTATTGTTGCTAACGCAGAGTGGCTGTAATAAAGCAATTTTAAAAAGATATTTACAAATTCTATTTAGGGAGGTGGCTTGTTTGCCTCACAAGGCCTCACAAGTTCTGCTCCCTTCTACTACCACCGGCACGTCTGATCTGATAGTGACGCGGTCACGGACGCCACTGCCCAGCCAGCCCCTAAGACCTACTTTCAAATTAATGTCTAACAGTTACAGTATGCTAGACAGGAAGGCTCAACCCATGGCACTGCACAGGGGCCTTTAGCAAGCTAGCTATGCCACTGTGTAGACGTTTGCATCAAAATTTCTCAAAAATGAAACAAACTTGCTGAGCAGAAAAAAAAAGGGATGGGGAAAAGTCAGAGTGGACCTGAACAGGACGTTCCACTAAAAAGATACACACACCACCTTTCTGTTAATAATAATAATACATTTTATTTATATAGCGCCTTTGCCATGCTCAAGGCACTTACAGAATATAAGAAAGAATGGCAGGGTATACAGTATATAGCATCGTACAAACCAAATAAATAAATAAAGAAGATAAAGAAAGTAAATTCAGAGAAAGCCTAACAGACAACATAATTGATGGTCCAGCACACACACATATACAGGTTACTGTTGTGCCCGCTGTGTCGAGAGCTTTCTCAGATGGCTCATCTAACCCTCGTCTTCCACTTTTTCCTGCCAGTAATCGCTCTGATTATTATTGCGATGATCATTCTTAGCAAATTAGAATTTACTCTGCTGCCTTTCCAGTGACAAAATTAGCTCAGCCTGTCTGCTATTTCTTGCAGTGTATTGCTTTGTTGCTTCAAAGCTGTTTTGTTCTTCTGCGATTTGGCTGAATATAATTGATAGTTGTGATGCCACCAAAGATATTCCAGCTGGTTGGTGAAGGAAATTCCTATTCAATGTAATCATACAATCCAAGTTTCCAAAGAGTTTATTTAAGTCCACGTTGGTTATGCAGAATGAATGAATGATCTACAGTAGATTGAGAACATCTTGAAACCGCGTCACCTTTCACACGTTTAGTTATGTTGTTACCTTCTGCTAAAATCAACTCCATTCATTTGTTTCCCTTTATCAAACAACACTCAGTGCCCCAGAATGACAAAGCAAAAAATGGATTTTAGGGGTTTTTTTTCTGTGAATTTATTAAAAATAAAAATAAAAAAAGTTAACTATTATATTACACTAGATGTGTAAGCCCGTGCTGTAAAAAGCCCAGGGTCCTAGAAACGATTGAAATCGTCAGAATGTCGAGATGTCAGGTAATTGAAAGGAACTCCTCTGGGTGTCTCTCTCCTGGGAGGTTTCGTTTTCCTGACGTGTTCGCCTCACTTGTGTATTTGTGGCTAAGCAGCTTTATCTTTCTTCTGAGGTTTCATTTTGCCAACGTGTTTGCCTCGCTTGTGTATTAGCGGCTAAGCGAGTTTATCTTTCTTTGGAGGTTTCGTTTTGCCGACGTGTTCGTCTCGCTTGTGTATTAGCAGCTAAACGAGTTTATCTTTCTTTGGAGGTTTCGTTTTGCCGACGTGTTCGTCTCGCTTGTGTATTTGTGGCTAAGCAGCTTTATCTTTCTTCTGAGGTTTCATTTTGCCAACGTGTTTGCCTCGCTTGTGTATTAGTGGCTAAGCGAGTTTATCTTTCTTTGGAGGTTTCATTTTGCCGACGTGTTCGCCTCGCTTGTGTATTAGCGGCTAAGCGAGTTCATCTTTCTTCAGAGGTTTCGTTTTCCTGACGTGTTTGCCTCGCTTGTGTATTTGTGGCTAAGCAGCTTTATCTTTCTTCTGAGGTTTCATTTTGCCGACATGTTTGTCTCGCTTGTGTATTAGCGGCTAAGTGAGTTTATCTTTCTTTGGAGGTTTCATTTTGCCGACATGTTTGCCTCGCTTGTGTATTTGTGGCTAAGCGAGTTTATCTTTCTTTGGAGGTTTCATTTTGCCGACATGTTTGCCTCGCTTGTGTATTTGTGGCTAAGCAGCTTTATCTTTCTTCTGAGGTTTCGTTTTCCTGACGTGTTTGCCTCGCTTGTGTATTAGCGACTAAGCGAGTTTATCTTTCTTTGGAGGTTTCGTTTTGCCGATGTGCTGGCCTTACTTGTGTATTAGCGGCTAAGCGAGTTTTCTGTTTCCTCAGAGGTGGAGCCCTTAGCCCGATTCCACTATCTCACTTCCGGGCCGGACAGAAACACACACTTCCACGCATAGACGTTTATATATAAGGCAAGTATTCAGACCCTTTATTTAGCAATTACTTGAAGCCCATTTGGCAGCAATTCCAGCCGATGAGAACAGCAGAAACATTTTGTCCTACCTGTCCATAGGTTGATCATTCCAGAGCAACTACAAAAATGTTTGTCTACAGAGACGCGTCTCAGTTGTAACCCCGGGGAAAAGTAACCTTCTACTAGCAGGTGACTCCCGGATTGGATTTTCGGCACTAACACGCTGTTGGTCCTCACGTCACCACTCAGTGTCTCTCACTCTCTCTTCCTTCCTTTAAATCCTCTTTAGACCAACCGTCCCGTCCACACTGTGTCTTCTCCTTAAAGGAGTAGTTCCCCATTTTTGGATGAACCCATAGCAACTCATTTCCAGAGGTACACATTAAGGAGATGCAAACTAACAAAGTGCCAATAGTACCTGTGGCACCCTCTGCACATCTATATATATATATATATATATATATATATAAGTTAATGTATGTATTTGTGTTCCAGCATCACTTCTGAACGGCTGGAGCGATTTTCATGAAACTTGGTACACATTGTGGTGGATGGCCGGGGTCCATGCCCAGCCGGGGCGCCCCTTCATTATATGTGCAGGGGGAGCAATACAATACAATACAATACAGTTTATTTTTGTAGAGCCCAAAATCACACAGGAAGTGCTGCAATGGGCTTTAACAGGCCCTGCCTCTTGATAGCCCCCCAGCCTTGACTCTCTGAGAAGACAAGGAAAAACTCCCAAAAAAAAACCTAGGGAAAAATGGAAGAAACCTTGGGAAAGGCAGTTCAAAGAGAGACCCCTTTCCAGGTAGGTTGGGCGTGTAGTGGGTGTCAAAAGAAGGGGGGTCAATACAATACAATACACAGAACAGAACAATCCTCAATACAGCATAATAATAAAGATTTTAGAAGTACGGAGCAGAATTTAACTAGATGATAGATGATATCACATAATAAGATTTGGATATTTTTAGTGTCCTGGAGACCTCATCCATCAAGCTGCCTCCCCATTTGGCCATTCCACGGCTGAAACGTTGCTCAGCCAGCCAATCCGATGAAAGGACCCCTCTTTCCCATGATTCCTGTGATCCTCCATCAGGGATGACTTTACCATAGGCAGGCAAACAACTTGGCAGGTGGGCCGTGGCACCAATTGCCACATTTGAGTACCGAGAACAGAAACAGAATAGGTGAGGATTAGTATTCAATTATAATTATCATGTTACTTATGTTTTAGTGCTAATGACTGACAACAGAGATGCAGTCTGTACAGTTAATCAGCAAACATGGACTTTGCAATACTTCCCCCTGGATGCAAGATGGCTGCCCCCCTGGGATGGAGCAGTACCTCGGTTTCCCACAGGGCTCCTTGGGAATTGGAGTTGGGTGCAGCCCTGTTGGGTCCCGCAGGTGCCGCCAGGGGGTGCTACAGCTGGGACTCGTGAGCCCTTGTGGGCAGCCGGAACTCGGCAATCAAGCACCTGGAGCACTTCCGGGTGGACTATAAAAAGGGGCCAGCAGCCACCACTCCAGGAGCGAGAGTCGGGAGGAGGAGGAGGACTATGCTTGCCGGGAGGAGTGGTGGTGCAAAGAAGAGTGTGTTGTGGTGACTTTCTTTTGGGTGTTTTGGTGCTGTGTTGTGCCCCACAGGTTGCAGCGGTCAGGTGCATCGTCAAGCTGACGGTGATTTATTTATTTTTTATAGAGGATCCCAGGGACTCCCCCAGCCTTGGCCTGCCCGTACACACTCACAAACGGAGACAAAATAAAGCGCGCTGGGAAATTAGGACAATTAAAAATATAATGAAATTAAATAATATAAACGAAAACAATAATACCACCCCTGTACGCCTACAGTGATATTACATTAAACATATAAACACAAACTCCACACAGCAAAGTCCATGGAATACCAACCTGGATGTAATGAGAGATGACGAGAGTGAGTCCAGAGATCTGCACGCTGAAAGGGAATGAAAAACCAGTCCTGCCAGTAGACACTGTAAGGGTGAAGACGGATGGATGGTTGGTTCAGGAGGGCTTCTACACTTGAGGGAAAAACCATGAATCCATAATCAGTCCTCAGCACACAGATAGACAGAAGACGATCCAGACCCCAACAACGAATACAATCCAGGACACAGCTTAATTAACAGAAGGCAGTCCGACAGGTAAGAGACACACAAAATACAACAAAGAACACTTTTTCTTCCCTTGGCCACCTGCCCTCCTTTTAAACTCCTTTGACCACCTTTGACCCCAACAGCCCCTGCAGGGACTCCTGGGAGATGCAGTTCTCACTAATAGTATAATTAATAAAGCATCTATCTATCTATCTTTCTATCTATCTATCTATCTATCTAGTAGCACTGCTACAAGGTGAAGAAAAATAAAAGTTTATTTGGCTTTTATACGTGGCTTCGGTGTGAGTCTGTGTCGGGTCGGGCACATATATAGCGCCTTTTGTTACATGTTTCTCATTGGTCGACTAAAAATACTGCAGGATGAAATCAGCCCTAACCTACCCCCTTCTGGTCTTGTATGCATGTTATCATCCAGTTGACACTCGGAACGACCACCAGAGGGCGAACTGGAGGTGACTGCCAGCATTCTTTATGTTTGAGTGGCATCGTGCCAGCCTGTTGCTTTCGAAATGAAATCGAGTTGGCCGGTTCCGAGAGTCAACTGGATGATAACATACATACAAGACCGCAAGACAAGTACATTAGTGAGTCTTCATTGTTTGTTAACGTATTTTTATTTTTAAGGTTGTGCTTTTTTTTTTAATTATATTTTCTCAAACAACTGAAAAAAAAAAAAATAATAATTATTTTCCTCCTGGGCAACGGTGGGTATTTCAGCTAGTTTGTGATACAACTGGTCACATTTCGTTTGGTGTTTCCAGTTGGCGCACAGGCAGGTCAAGTGAGTTGCTCGTTGTCACAGAGTGGTGTCAGCAGTGGGATTTGAACGCACAACCACAGGGTTTAAAGTCCAAAGCCTTAACCACTACACCAGCTAAGCAGTGTTTGAACAAATTAATAACACGGGAAAGGCGCAGCTGTCTGAACCAACGTGAACAGTGCAGAGGTTTAAAAATGGACAGGAGCCCCTGATCTCTGGCACTCAGCCCCTCATCTTTCAGACCCAGATATACACAAACAGTTTTGATAAGCCCCTGATCTTCTTACCCATCGTGTGCCACTCACATATACAAGTTCTTACTTATTTATTTCTATAATTTTAATGAATTACTGCATTTTAACTCATATTATTATCCAAAAGGGGAACTTAATTCAATTCTTTTTCTCCCTTCCTAGGCTCACATTGATGATGATTTTATGCTGGTATTTGTCATTTGATAATCAATTGCTAATTATTTGATACGATTCTATTGGGTATTCTATCAAAAATGTAAAATTGAAGAAAACTCAACACCAATTAGTGACAACAAGATTTATTTCTAAAGCACGTTTTCATACAAATGGTGGAGCTCACGAAAAAATAAAATTAGGCCATACTAAGTAACTGACAATAAAGTAAAGTCCGATGGCCAGGGAGGACAGCAAAAACAAAAGAAACTCCAGACGGCTGGAGAAAAAAAAAAACAAAATCTGCAGGGGGTCCGAGGCTACGAGACCACCTGGCCAGCCCCCCACTGGGCACTCTACCTCACATCAATGATCTCAATCAGTCCTCAGGTTTTCAGGCTTCACGTGGAAGAATTCGACGATGATCCATCAATGTAAGGACTGCATGGCGCCCTGATCAGGTGGTGGGGGCACAGATCGGCACCACAGAAAACGGGAAAAAGAACAGCAGAGAAAAGTAGGGGTTAGTAAAGACTGAGGAGATATGCATATACAGAATATCAGGGTTACATTAAAATGGAGATATGAGAAAGCCATGTTAAAATAATGGAGTTTTTAGCCGTTTTTTAAAGTGCTCCATTGTATCAGCCTGGCGAATTTTTATCGGTAAACTTGTATTCCAGATTTTAGGTGCATAACAGCAGAAGGCTGCCACACCACTTCTTTTAAGTTTAGCTCTTGACAGACTTTATGACTTATTGTGACTCAACTATTAAATAATCCAGAATGTAATAACTGACTCTTGGATAAAGTAAATAAAAACTGTGAACCGCTCCAACTTCCATATCAGTTAACTTGGCCACAAACGTACCTGAACGTCACGCCGCGCCAACGTCGTCAAACTCGCTTCTCATGCACTTTGCGAAGACTCCCAGCATTCTGTGTTTGTTTTGCCGATCTGGGGTATTGAGTGCTGCTTGATGAGGGAGCAACATGAGTTGACTAAAACAAATACATAGATGAGTTACAGAAATCCAGTAGCACATTGTTAAAACAGCTCTACATGAAAATAGCACATTTTCCTGAGGCTGGCATCACGAAGGCATCCAAACGTTGTGCTTGTAACTGAATTCATCGACGAGGAAACAAATGGGGGGAAAGCGAAACAAACACTCTGCATTTGGTGACCACATTATGGCTTTAATAAAGAAAAAAAAAATAAAATAGTTATGAAAAACAATTAAGATCAAGGAAAAAGTTTTGGAAAACAGTTAAAAGCTAACGCAGACCCTTTCTCGCTGGACAAAGATGAAAGGCGTTAAATGAAGAATGGAGGCAAGGAGACGTTGGAGGAGGATCGCAAACCAAAAAAAAATATCTATGAGAAGAAAGAGAGAAATAATAAAAAACTAAATTAAAAAATCACAAACAGTCTGAAGCCACGGGAAGAGATGACTTTCAGATGGGGGCAAAGACACAGAAGAGCGGCCTGATGCACCATCACCCACCGACCGTGTCAGCAGCACGGGACTCGCGCCCAACTGTAAAATAAATGGGGATGTCGTCACCATCTTTAACGATGGCTCGGCTTCACTGCTTCATAAATTAGCGGGTATTGTTGTTAGCCTGTCTCGTAGAAGGAGGTTATGAATCCATGCCTGCTTTTGGCATTATTTGAGAAACACAGGATAGTGAAGCAGACATGGAAATGCATTAAGTCGCCGGTTTGCCGTATTACGAGTTATCACGTGAAAGAAGGAGAAGGCTGACATCCGAAAGGCACATTCACAGCTAACGAGCCCATGGGGATCAGTGTGCAAGCGGAATGCAGACTGGCGCCTCTTTCGACGGGAATCGGGCAGAGAATAGTCGGTGATCAGACGCCATCTTACAAAAAAATCCAAAATGAAGCCAGGAAACAAAACGGGAGTCAAATCCAGAGGAGCAATTGAGCGTCGATAGACCAGACAAGACTTCATGGTTGGGGTCTTCTCCGAGTGTGCAGCCATCTTTTATAATGCGGCTTCCCCCAACTGCTACTGTACAACAGTGAAATCAAAATGTTTCATTGAGTCCCACTTAATAACGGTCTATGCAAACCCAATGTAGGCTCCACTAGATGTCCACAGGTCTTTTCTGTCCTCTCAGTGGTGTTTTCTAAGAGCGAAAGCCTTCTGTACACAAAATGAGGACCCCCTGCAGTGTGGCGCTCCTCTTTATGCAGCTGCAGCCATCCTAACATCCTGTGACTCCCCCTCCCTTCGTCCTTCTGCCCTCGTAATGACTCCACAGGTCACCACAGACCCACCAACGGTGACACTGGACCCCATTCCATTCACATCTCCTTCAGTCCGTCTCTCCCGCCTTGATCCCCCCCTACATCTCTTCTCTTTTTTTTAACACCTCGCTGACCTCTGCTATCTTCTTCTTCACTGATTTTAAGAAGTTTTACGTGACTCTCTAGAAACTCTCTCTCAACTCATCTGCCTTTGAGAACGTCCATCCTGCCTCCCCTCTGATGTTCCTGTCCGAGACACAAGGACACTTAGTCCACACTCAACTCTCAACATAACAAGATGAAGAGGAGACCTGACTGAAGTGTTTAAAATGATGAAGGGAATTAGCCCATCGGGTCGAGATGGTGACTTTAAAATGAGTTCATCAAGAACACAGGGGGACACTTGGAGACTTGTTAAGAGGAAATTTCACACCAACATTAGGACGTTTTTCTTTACACAGAGAACCACAGACCCATGGAATAAGTGACCGAGTAGTGTGGTGGACAGGAGGACTTTAGGGACCTTCAACACTTGACTTGATGTTTGTTTTAGAAGAATTAAGTGGACAGGACTGGCATGCTTTGTTGGGCTGAATAGCCCATTCTTGTCTCCATTGTTACAATACAATACAATACAGTTTATTTTTGTATAGCCCAAAATCACACAGGAAGTGCCACAATGGGCTTTAACAGGCCCTGCCTCTTGACAAACCCCCAGCCTTGACTCTCTAAGAAGACAAGGAAAAACTCCCAAAAAAAACCTTGTAGGGAAAAATGGAAGAAACCTCGGGAAAGGCAGTTCAAAGAGAGACCCCTTTCCAGGTAGGTTGGGCGTGCAGTGGGTGTCAAAAGAAGGGGTTCAATACAATACAATACACAGAACAGAACAAATCCTTAATAAAGCTTAATAATAAAAATTTTTGAAGTACAGAGCAGAATTTAACAGTAGATGATATCATATAATAAGATTTTGATATTTTTAGAGTGCTGGAGACCTCATCCGTCAAGCTGCCTCCCCATTTGGCCATTCCACGGCTGAAACTGTTGTTCTAATGTTCCTCTTACTTATCTGACAGCAATCTGCCAGATCCTCTCCATAATGGATTCGACAAAGGTCACTGAAGCCCTTAATCCAACCTGACCGAGCCTGAGAGGATCCGGAGAGGAGAATGGAAGGAAATCCTCAAATCTTGGCATGTGAAGCTTATCATGTCACACCAAGAAGACTCCAGGCTTCAACAAAGTTCTGAGTCAAGGATCTCAATACTTGTGTCAAAGTCATATTTCATTTTTTTTCTCTGTATAGAGGGTGAGACATAAAGATCTCCCACATTTCGGGCTGTAGTGAGGGATAGAGGGGTAGAGGGGTGGGGTAGGTGGTCTCATTCGGTAGGTTCAGCTCTACCGTTTTCAGTACCCATCGTGAGTTGGACCGGTGAGCATCAGGTCTTTGTTTTTCAAGAGTATTATGAGAACAATTGTTCTGTGATAGTGACACAGAGAGCATTCCGTACACGCTTCAAGCTTGGTTGAAATGTATCTGTACCAGATCAGAAAACGATTTTGCTATGGCGCTCTAACCTTCGGCCAACTGCACCCACACTGTAAAGAAAATCAACTGACAGATCTAGGACCGTTAGAATGCCAGAAAATGTGGAAGCAGTAAGAACATCCATTCAGCAATCACCAAGGCATTCCGCTCGTAAGTATTACCATGGCACTGGGGGTTCTGCATGCCGATTTAAAACTGCATCCTTACAAAATGATGTTGGCTCAAGAATTATGTAAGAGAGATCATGCCAACCGCAGAGCCCTAAGTGAGGAAATTCTTGAACGGGTTCCCACTGCATCTGTTCTTCTGAGGACCAATGAGGCTCACTTCCATATTGGTGGAGCCATAAACAAGCAGAATTTTCACTACTGAGATGAACATAATCCTCATGAACTCCACTAATGACCGACTGCTCCACTCTCCTCGCGTAACTGTTTGGTGAGCAGTTGCCGACTTTGGTGTGTTCGGCCCGTACTTTTTTGAGGAAGGTGGTGCAACAGTAACTGTGACCTCCAACTGGTACAATGAAATATTGGAGACCTTCCTGCGCCCCAAACTGGATGATGTGGACGCAGAACATGTGTGGTTTCAATAGGACTGGACCACAGCTCTCACAGCACAATGTTTACTCGGAGTGCTGAGGAAAATGTTCCCCAGGCATTTGATCTCTTTAAGGGGAGACGTGGGGTGGCCGGCATGGTCAACAGATTTAAGCCCATGTGACTTTATTCTTTGGGGATACTTAAAGAAAAAAGGTTTTCAAACATCGTCCTCGATCTCTTGAGGATTTGAAGAAAAGGATCAGACAGGAAATCAACGCCATTCCACCTGCAATGACCCAAAGAGTGATGGAGAACTTCAAAATGTGGGAGATCTTTATATCCCAGTATATGAAATCCAATGTCTGTCTGTCTGTCTGTCTGCCCGCTTTTCACGAGAGAACAACTTCACGGATTTAGATTGGGTTTTTTTCTAGAATTTGCTTGAACATTCCAGCTGATTTTGCGACTTCTCTCATTGCAAAGTCAAAGTATCATAGTTTGCTTGCAGGAGTGATATATTCACTCTAATCCGAGACAGAGGCTGCGGGCCGAGAGGAGGAGGTAGTGTGATGTTGGGAGTGGGGATCCGGGAAGGCCCTCCTCACTACTACGCGGGCAGGTAGTTTTTAATAAATTTTTCCCATTTTCACTTCACTTTTCACAGTGTTGCTTGATGAGGGAAAAAAATGATCTAAATGATTTTAGCACAAAACTGAAACAAAATTTTAAAAAGAGTGAAGGATTCTGAAAGCCTTTCAAATCCACAGCACATATAAATATGCAGTAAAGCTGGGAGGTCACCAAATGATCCGACATCAGTGATGGTCCACAAATGCGCTCGGTCAGTGCCAGCGTGACGGTGACTTGGGACCAGTGGAATGTGCAGTTTAGACACTTAATTAGGTAAATGACATGAAACCAGTAAAGTGACATCAAAACGCGCTGAGACAAATGACACGTGTGCTGAAGGAGGGTGCCATCTCTGAACCTCTGCAGAGGATCGTACAGGACACTGGCACCTCATTTATACTTCCAGCACTTCATAATTAGTGCCGTGTGGCTTAATTCAGTTTTTCCATCCCTTTTGTTTCTTTGTCTTTGTTCACCTTTCAGCACAGAGAGGTCCCCTGAACTAAGGGAACTTGTGCTGTTCAGCATTTTCTTACTATTTATTATATTCTGTGCCATGGTAATTGTGTTTGTTTTATATAATTCATGTCTAAAGTGCTATTTTTGCTATCTCTGTTTAATTATGCTGTGCACTTGTTGTCAGATTACAGCGTGTGCGATCTGCCCGATGACAAAGCACATTCTGTAGCTACACGGCTACACCTGAGGTTATGCTTTTTAACTCTTTTGAGGCAGACATTTTCAGAAAAATGCACTCTTTTTTGTTCTTTTTTTCCTTAATTGATGCAAATGTACAAAACACACATCTGACAAATGTCAAAAATGTATGAACGCTCTCAATGTGATAAGTTTGACCCTCACGATACCCACAAAGCGACCAGCAAGTCAGGCAGAGCAAAGCAGACACCTCAAGTGCCTGAAGTGCCAGTGCCTCGGTCTGTGACATGGCCTCCACTGCCATCTAGTGGAGAAAATAAAAACTCCAATGTAGACAGCTGTTACGGTGTATTTCATGTTGCATTGTCATTTTAGTGTTCATTTTGATTTAGCATTTCTCATGCCTTTATGTAGTGAGAAGTCAAGCAAAATGACCCCTTTAATTGGCTAACTAAAAAGATTACAATATGTAGGCTTTTGGGGCAACTCAGGCCCCTCCTTCAGGCGACATGGAAGGAATACAGAAACTGGAGTTCCCTGTGTTTATATACACATTAACACAGATATAACATTGGGAAACCTTCCAGTGAGACATCTTAAATGTAAAAAATTAATAGACCTCCTCAGGCTAAGATTCATTTAGCAAGAGAGGAGAGCAATGTATGGTCAAGGTCTTTGGATGACTGTCCACCAAAGTCTTTTGAAGTTTCTGATGAGTTTTCCAATACTATGGGGGTCTGTAGTCAGGTTGTCTGTGTCAGTCTGAGAGATGCAAATAACCCTCATACCTGGCCATAAGACCCATGTCTCTATTTACACCATGTTGTAATTTATTACATTTTCACAAGAGTTTGACTTCCTATTCTTTTCTTTCTTGCTGTGTTCTGAAGTTGCCCATAAGCCCTGTGACTTTAAAGTCCATCTCAAGAGTTCATTGATCCTTGCAGCAACATTTTAAATTAACATTAATTAGTATGTAGGTAATGCTGCTCTTAAAATGACTTCAATTCTTGTCACACGTGATTTTCTTCTCCATTGTTTCTGGAGTGGGAAAAGCGGTGGAGGTGTTAGGAGTTAATGAGGTGAATGGCAAAGTTACACCCTAAATTTCCATCCACACCATTTACAATATTCTGGTAGGGTGTAGAATTTCCAATGAATTTTTGAGCTTCTGGTTCTTCTGAGCTTAATGACATGTGATACCCATTGTCACACATGTGCACCCAAGGGACAGCTTAAAGGCTCTGGTGGTGGTAATTCCTCACCAGTCCACAGGGTGGAGCTGTATTCAAATGACTCTTCTCTTCCTGCCTGTACAGACTGACCTGCCTCTTCCAGCCTAGTTGGCATTTAGCCAGAAGTGCTGCCATCTTGGATAGTCTGAGCTGTTTGCCTTGGGCTGCCATTTTAATTATAACCTTTTTGGGATTATTTTTTGTTTTCTTGAACTTGATTCTGTGCTGCTTTTTTCTATACAACCAAATCCCTTCATTTATAAAGATTCTTCCTCGGCCTATAGTCTCTCAACCCTGAGGTTTGGCGATACACTGATTTTTTGAACATTTAAAATATATTTGAGCTTGATAGGCCAAAGTCTGCTTGTGGAGTTTTGGGTCTGGTTGCCTGGGGTGAGGCCTATTTTGGGGTCAGAATCAATGACGTCCTTGACTAGCTTGTGTGATTTTGAGGTCTTATCACACTCTTTAATCATTTTGTGCTGCTGTCTCAAAACACTTTCCCAAGTTTATTGGGGCTCAATATGATACTATTTATCTATCTATCTATCATATAGTGCCTTTTATATCATCTATTATATAGTGCCTTTTATGTCTATCTATCTATATATCTATCTATCCATCCATCCATTATCCAACCCGCTATATCCCAACTACAGGGTCACGGGGGTCTGCTGGAGCCAATCCCAGCCAACACAGGGCGCAAGGCAGGAAACAAACCCCGGGCAGTGCGCCAGCCCACTGCAGATCTATCAATCTATCTATCTATCTATAATATAGTGCATTTCATATCTATCTATCTATCTATCTAATCCTGCCTACTATACCAAAATCTATCTATCTATCTGCCTGTACAGACTGACCCGCCTCTTCCAGCCTAGTTGGCATTTAGCCAGAAGTGTCGCCATCTTGGATAGTCTGAGCTGAGACTTGCTTTTTTTATGCTGAAAAGCTGCATTCATTTTACCTTATAATACACGGGGTTGTGGTGTCACCCCAACTCTTTATCTTTGTCTTGTCCTCTTTTACACCATTTATTCACTCCATTCTCTTACTGTTTACCCCAGGAAACATTTTTTTTTAACAAGAAAAAAATATTATTACATGTGACAGAAAGATGTAAATATGAAAATGTCAACATAAACACAGTGGAAAAGGACAGTCAAGTGTCCACTTCCATGCTCATGCAGATTTAATAAGTCCTTCATGTGAAGTGTAACTGGAGCTTTTATTCAAACACGCAGCAAACTTCACAACTTCCTAGTTTGCCTGCCGTACTCCAGAGATCGACCTTCAGTTTAAAAGAACTCAAAGACGTCTTCTTCGGGGAGCGTTCAGCTGAAGAGGGACAGCAGCCGTGGCATTACAGGACAGAGAAAGGACAAAACAACCGTTACGTGAGCCGGCTGTAACGCCTCCAAGCAACGTGCGATTCGTGCCTTATGAGCTACCATCGACCGCTGACCCTGCAACCGGTAATTGTTAATCAATGGAGAGTGTGCGTCTGTCAGATTTGAAACCAGTTTGAGAGTGGGTTTCTTCTGTTAGTGAAGCAGCACGAGAGAAGGAGGGTGTAGTACGATCAGTCACAAAATATACATCACGAATCCGAGTCGGAGGATCTGCTTGCGGACTCAATTAAGGTATATAATAACCTGTCGGGAGGAGAGAGGGTGCTGTTGCTAACATACTCTTCTCCTTCTGACCCAGTGGAAGCACTTAACCCCGCCCCTTCCAGCTCCCCACCTATAAGAACCCTGACTGCCTGGAAGGAGGCGTTTTCTTAGCAAGAGAAACCCCCAAGCAAACAGAGCCTGAACCTGCAAATTAGAGACAATCCTTTTTTGTTAATTTGAAGGCCCGAAGGTCAGGCGCCTAATCACCACGAGGTGTTTCTTTTTGATTCAAACATTTTTGTTAATTTAAATGGGACAACCCAGTTGGTGGCCCAGCTTTTATTTCAAGACCTGTCATTCCTTTAGCAATAGACATACAGGACCAGAAAAGAAATCTAACAAAAAAATTGGGATAAACTGGACGACGACTCAGGAAATGGTAATCCTTTGGGTCTGGGATGCATCCATTATGTCTTGTTCTTCTGGCAGAACAAGATGATGACAAGGTTCCATGGTTTTGTTCAGAAAAATTATGCTGTTTCTGATGCATTTTAATCGTACCATGCCAGTATTAGAATTACTTATAACCATTGCTTTGAAGTCTGTCAACAGGATCTGCTAGTGTATCTTTTAACCAGTACTCAGTAATGCCTCCACATCAGAGAACTGGTTTGATGTTCTTATAGGCAAGTAGGGTTGGTGCATTAGCCCTTATGACTTAATGATGTTTATTCAGATGGAGCTGAGGAGCAGTGATGTGCATGTTCATCCTTATATATAATTTGATGCTATCCGTATGTATGGTGTTCACATCAATACCTCGACTCAATACAAGTTAGAGCCATGCAATGGGACTCGGCCTCTGTAGTTAGAACGTAACGTGGCAAACGCGGACGCAGTATTGCATGATTGGCTAAGAATGTTCGAATGCTTCAGTGACGCCGCTGGACGACCTAATATAGTAAGTCGGTGTTGGATCGAGGAGATAACAGTAAGTTCGGTTGGTTTTTGGAACGTTGGTTTCGTGGGGTGTACTTTCCAGGACTAACATCGTCAACTGACTTAAACCCTTCGACAGCTCCGGAACCATAAGTAATTTAGAACGTATCGCCATTTGCTTGGTACATCGAAATCTATCTTTGGGCAGTTCGGTTTTGGCATCCATCCTTCTGACATCTGTTGGCAAACTGAATAATGACGGCTGGGTATTAAATTGTTTAAATTTTAGCCGATCTCAGATCTAAAATGACCACGCCAACATAATTATTACTCCGACTCTGGTTAGAGTCGCAAAATATGGTTTGTTTTGAAAATTTGTTTGCCGGAAAAAAATCAAATAAGGTGCGCCGAAGAGCTGAGTTCACGTCTCGCAGCCCCGTTTAAACAGGAAGCTCTTCATTAATCGGCCGAACAGGTCTATTTCAAGCACAAATCAGTGCCGTGATAACAAAATCATTTCAAGGACTTAAAAAACAAATAATTCTTTGCAGAAAAAGTATGGATTTCACAAACGTAGAATTTGTAGCCCGATTTGATCAGGCTCCCAATCACTAGTACTAATATAAAGGCAAGTTAGTTGGCTAGCTCAGTGGATGAATTTCGGCCGATTTTTCAGAATGGTTACTATGCAATCAATAAATTAATGGGAATTAATGTGCAGAGAAACCTTAAGACAACGTGTCTGCCTTTTTTTCTGTTAGAGTAACAGTCGGCCCCTCAGGCTCTAGGCAGGTGGCTCTTGTCAGTCCACGGGTGCAGATTTATTGCCGTATTAACTTCCAGCGCACTGACTCTCCCTGAGTCCTGCCAACTACGCTAAGTGAAGTCTGCATCCAGCCCGATCCAACCGGTGGTCTGCCATTACTGAGAAAGGTATTGCAGTGAATACACAAAAACAAATAAACGAGTAAATCAGAGCAAAGCGATTTGCACTTACTGCATCTTGTCTCAAGCACTTTGTCTACACGTCTACATGTGATTGATTGGAACATACAAAGAACAAACCCATTAAAAAAAAAAAAAAACAAACAAGCGTCTGAAGTAACACAACGTCCGGAGCGTTTTTGAGTGTCAGACATCAAGCTGCTGCTCATAATTCTTTGTCGACTGTCACAAGGATTTCTACTTATTTTCTTCTTCTAACTCATAAAAAATAAATAAATAAATAAAATATCCTCAAGCGTGGAGCCTCCGACTTTTTTCTTTTTTTTTTCAGCCACATAACTTGTCAATGCTGTTTGTAATTATCAGTTCATTTGGGAATAAGGGATTTTCCTTAAAAAAAAAAAGAATTGTTTTGCTCTTAGATGAAACCACATCACAGAGCATCCAACATAAATCTTTATTGTATCTTCAAACCAAGAAAATGGAAATTTTTTAAAATAAGGCGCCGCCGATAAAAAAAAAAAAAAAAACAAGCAAAAAAAAAGAAAGAATGAAATCCCTTGGGAATTACTGGGCAGATCATGCCAATTGGAAGATAACATAGCAGTGTTTGTTTGTCTCTCAGAAATGTTTTTCTTTTATTGTTGAATCATAATTTTTAAAAAAAAGGTAATTTATTACGACAGTGTTTTTGTTAAATAAACTTCTGTGGCGTCTCGTTTGAAGAAGAAGGGCTGCAAGAGTCCTGTTGTAATCAGCAAACTCTGATATCCTCCATGTTAAATATCAAATAGCACCGTCATTACAAAATAACGAGAAGGGGAGTTAAGTGTAACGTCCCCCCGAGGGCAGTCGAAACCCGTGACTCTTATGGAAAAGCGCAAGTCAACTCCGTGGAGCGCGCATGTCAACTCTACGACCCGCATCGCTTTTAGCCTCGTCTTCCTATTGGCTCTCATTAATTCTTATTCTGCCAGACTCGGAGTCCTACCACGTGCAAAAGTTCACTGACGACACTGCTATCGTGGGCTGCATCAGGAGTGGGCAGGAGGAGGACTATAGGAACCTAATCAAGGACTTTGTTAAATGGTGCGACTCAAACCACTTACACCTGAACACCAGCAAAACCAAGGAGATGGTGGTGGATTTTAGGAGGCCCAGGCCCCTCATGGACCCCGCGATCATCAGAGGTGACTGTGCAGAGGGTACAGACCTATAAATACCTGGGAGTGCAGCTGGATGATAAATTGGACTGGACTGCCAATACTGATGCTCTGTGCAAGAGACGACAGAGCCGACTATACTTCCTCAGAAGGCTGACGTCCTTCAACATCTGCAATAAGATGCTGCAGATGTTCTATCAGACGGTTGTGGTGAGTGCCCTCTTCTACGCGGTGGAGTGCTGGGGAGGCAGCATAAAGAAGAAGGACGCCTCACGCCTGGACAAACTGGTGAGGAAGGCAGGCTCTATTGTAGGCACGGAGCTGGACAGTTTGACATCCATGGCAGAGCGACGGGCGCTGAGCAGGCTCCTGTCAATCATGGAGAATCCACTGAACAGGATCATCTCCAGACAGAGGAGCAGCTTCAGCGACAGACTGCTGTCACCGTCCTGCTCCACTGACAGAATGAGGAGACCCCACACTATGAGACTCTTCAATTCCATCCTGGGGGATAAACGTTAATATTATACAAAGTTATTGTCTGTTATACCTGCATTGTTATCACTCTTTAATTTTATATTGTTCTTTATCAGTATGCTGCTGCTGGAGTATGTGAATTTCCCCTTGGGATTAATAAAGTATCCATCTATCTATACAGTATGTGTAAAAGAAGCAGACTTGTGTGTTACCCGTCACCATCACCTTTTGTCTTATCCCGGTTGAAGTCTTTGCCAGCCTGGTTTGGTTTCTGCAGGTCTTCCTCCTTTTCTACTAATAGCTCTGTATTATTTTCAAATCACAGATCCTTAAGGGTCGTTCGTTGTATCACCAGACTTTCCATTTGTCGCACACGTGCACTTGGGAGACAGTTTTACCAGCTCAAATACTGGTATGTTCCTGCCAGACCAGGGGATGGCGCTGCCCATTAACTCTTTCCCCTCTTTCCCTGCAGAATAAGCGATGAAACCTTCTCATAAAACCACTTCTGGTCCGTGTTATCGTGGTATTTCTGTCTACGTACCCTTTGCCTGTTTTCTTTAAAGGTAAGTGTACTCGTCAAGTTTGTTACCAGGTTGGTCTACTGTCGCACTTTAAAATTAACACACACATACATAGCTATACGCATACACACAGACCCTAACCACAAAATTAGCGTATGAAAGACGTATATGCAGCACGTTATTCCCTAGCACTTTAACCCACATAAGTACCGTATGAGTAACACATGCACAGCCCGCTTTCCCTGGTACTCCAAGAGACTTACATATCATGTGCTTGAACAACGTGTGATGTCTTAGATACCGTATATACTCACGTATAAGTCGCGTCATGAAACCTGAAAAATGAGACCCCGACTTATACGCCTGTTCAAAAATGAAATACATTTTTTTTTTATCTTCTTGCCTCCTCCAGTCTCGCACCAGTTTCTCAGACATATTGAATTTTGTTGAAGCAGCGCAGTCACCAATTTCTTTCACTACTTCAACGGCTTTTAATTTAAAACCAGCTTCATATTTTCTTCTGATCGAACGCTCCATTGTAGATAAGGGATGCTTTTACGATAAAGGTGTATGAGGGTGTGAGATACAAAAAACACGTCGCTTTGGAATAGTGAGGGTATCACCGTGTAGTCACGTAGGCACAATACATAGAAAAACAAAGGCTGTGTACTCTGTGGTTACTCACTCAGGTGTGCGTTAGCATATCGGAATCTCTTGGACCAATAGTGGCAGTTTTCCGCATTCGACTTATACGACCGACATTATAAAATATCGGACATTATACGGTAAAATCGAGTCCCGACATCTGCGGGAGAACTTAAACGTGAGTATATACAGTATATCTCAGACCTAAATATTAACTTTGGTCTCCAAACAATATATTTAAACATGCAAATATATATTAAAATAAAACAAATATATTCAAACATACAAAGGCTTAACATCTCTGGCTATTGGCCATTTATCAACCAGTGAAAGTTTGACTTTAACGCACTGTTCATTACTGGACTGAGCTCTTCGTCCGCAGCTTGATAAACCTTGCAGCTTGGGTCATATGGCACTTCCGGCTGCACCGGGTGCTCTTAAAAATATCACTCTAGACATGAAGACAAAGCAGAGAAAGTTAAAAGCAGCGTAGTATTTACTACATGAATAATAATACCAAATAGAACAAAGAATAATAGAAAATAAGGCTGACAGTAAAGTCTGGATATATATATATATATATATATATATATATATATATATAGACTTTAGAAAAAGCTTAGGAAAAAGTAAAAATATCAATGATGAATGTCATAGGCAGCTTGTGAGCTCCAACTCAAAGCTGTTCATGAAATATTCTCGTGAATGAGGTGGAGTCCCTTAGAGTGTCATTGTGTGTTGTCGAGTGCAGACTTCTATTGGAGGCATTCTTTGGCATCTTAGGGTGTTTTTTTTTTTTTTGCATTCTGATTTCTGGATTACAGACATTTTAAGTATAACCTTTTTGGGATTATTTTTTGTTTTCTTGAACTTGATTCTGTGCACTTTTTTCTATACAAACAAATTCCTTCATTTATAAAGATTCTTCCTTGGCCTATAGTCTCTCAACCCTGAGGTTTGGTGATACATTGATTTTTTGAACATTTAAATTATATTTGAGCTTGATAGGCCAAAGTCTGCTTGTGGAGTTTTGGGTCTGGTTGCCTGGGGTGAGGCCTATTTTGGGGTCAGAATCAATGACGTCCTTGACTAGCTTGTGTGATTTTGAGATCTTATCACACTCTTTAATCATTTTGTGCTGCTGTCTCAAAACACTTTCCCATTTAGTTTAAGTTTATTGGGGATCAATAAGATACTATCTATCTATCTATCTATCTAGCTATAATATAGTGAATTTCATATCTATCTATTATATAATGCCTTTCATGGCTATCTCTCTATCTATAATACAGTGCCTGTCGTATCTATCTATTATATAGTGCTTTTCAGCTCTGTTGTTTGTGAGATTATTATATGTATCTATAGTTTATATAGTACTTATATAATATCTATTATATTTTATATTGTGCTCTTCATATGTATGTGTTTCATATAGTGCTGTTCAAACCTTCCAATCCATTACCATGGATGAACTGGACCCCTGTTCCCTTACCTAGCCAGGAGGCCATTATAACGGGTGGTCAGGAAGAGAGGTGTGGCATTTCCTGCTTTAGTGACAGACGGTGTGACAGTGCAACAGACAGTTGTCAGATTTAGAAGTGTTGGAGTCAGGAGTGGAGGAGGACAAAGCTCACCTGGGAAATATGTGAAACTGAAAAATGGCCGTCCTTTAATTGTACATATAGGTGGAGCCCTCTTGTGCCTTTTCAGAGCATCGTGGCAGACTGAAGAAATCTAACAGAAAGCTTCCTTTTATCATGTAGGTTCATTTACATAACACATTTCAATATATGTTTATTTTCACCTATCAGTTTTATATAAATGATAAACTAGAGAAACACACCTTTGAATTAAAAATGAGGTAAACTTTCCAACTCGTTAAACATATTAAAATTCTTAGATATAAGAAATAAGACTTCTCATATGTAAATCATCACAGAACAAAGCAGTTTAATTGTTATATGTGATCATACTTTTTCCCTATAAGGGTTTTTTTTGGGGAGTTTTTCCTTGTCTTCTTAGATAGTCAAGGTTGGGGGGGCTGTCAAAAGGCATGTCCTTTCCAAGCTCATTGCAGCACTCCTTGTGTGAGTTTGGCTTATACAAAAATAAATTGTATTGTATTTTATTTTCTAATCTAAAATCTGCTGGTACAGATGAAGTCAGGATGTCTTAGTTTAACAGACAGGCAGTTTCAAGCACTTTGTTTTCTTTTCCCTTACACAGTTAACAGCACAAATGTACAAACACCTGATACCTGTTGCTCCTATGTGTATCTTTCCTCGTATCGTCTCGCGTCTGAACCTCACATGATTGACGCGTTCCCGTTAAACCTTCTTCTCAGGCTCTGCCATTTCGAGGCACCCTGCTCGCCTCCTATCCACTTTTCGAAGTCGACTCTCCACGAGTCCCCCATGCTTTTATTCCTCTTCATGTGTCTCTTACTTCCTTTTTCGATCACCAAAAGCAAACTGATCAATCACACCAAAGGCAAACTGGCCAATCAGACTACTCAGAGGGACTGGAGACACACTCATGCCTAAGAGTTTTATTATATAGTAGATAGTGCCTTTTATTTATAATGACTATATAGTGCTTTTCATTTCTATCTACCTAGCAGTTTATATTTATAGTGTTTTTGATATCTTTTTGTCTGCAACATTAAAAACAGCAGCATTTCTGCAGATAAATTTAGTGCTGTGGCATCTGAAACTGACGTGTAAATGGATTTTGTCACATCTGCTGCCTTCAGTTATCTTTAAGTTTGTAACCTGGGGATGTCAGCTCCAGCACACCAGAGACTTTACGATCTGAATATGACATTTACCTTTTTACCTCAAGCAGTCAGGAGTACGTTGCCAGCCCTGCTGATACCAACAGAAGTCGTCAGTCTGTTTATAGTCAGGAGACCTCGGTGTCACCCCTGCTGCATAGTCACTGGTGGATGATCTGCCTCGATGTCTTGCTTTTACCGGCAGCGATACTCTATAGAATGTGAATCCATAGAATGTCATAGCCAAAGGTGAATAATTCTTAGTCAGACATCGAAAAGTATGAAGTCCTTAAAGAGTCTGACGGGGGAAAGAAACTGCGCGGTAGTCTAACTCTATCTCCATGATGCATCAGTGATTTCCATGAACAGGACCGAAAGTCAGTTTCATCCGAGTCAGCATGCCATTTACATTGCAATTTCCTGAAAGAGAAATAAAAAGCCACATTCTGTATACAAACAAATTAAACAAATCACATTAACATAATACATTTAACAAGCACGCTTTTGCGCTTATCTAATGTTTAAGTTAATGCGCTATCTATGAAAGGCGAGAGCTGATCGGTTGTGAGATGTCCTTCCCCTGGAATCCTCTTTGACGCTCCAGTCTGGGCATTTAACATGCATTTATTCATTTATCTGATACTTATGTGGAAAGGAAATTACAAACTTTATGCGTATGTGAAAATTTAAAAACAGGAGCAGATCATTAAGCCCCTGAGGTTCTGTGGGTGAGTTCACTGCTACTGTAATTTAACCCTCATTCAAATATTCCTAAAAATTACAAAGGAATTGGCCAAATAAAATGTAAGCATTAAAAAGCTATAGTAATGAATGCAAATGTATAGGAATTTCTTAGAAATATTTGTTGGCCAGATAGCTATGAAGGAATATTTGGCACAAAATAAATAAATAAAAACAGATTGTGAAATTCAGGTCACACCTTGCAATTCTCCGGTTTATGATTTGCAGATCCGCCTGTTCGCAGGTTTGTGTCAGCAATAATTCGAAGGAAATTGTTTTGTGAATTTTGCAGCAATCCACTATCACCACTCTAATCCCATCTAATAACGCTGAGACATTGCTAATCTGAAGTCTTACCCACCGGTAAGCGTGTTTTTGGGGGGGGTGAGAATGTGACAAAACAACACTCATCTGTAATTTGTTTCAGTTAAAAGTTATTTTGTGGCGGAGGAGTCACGAATTCCTTCTTCAGCTTTTATTTTGAAAGGACTGCCTCGTATGATGAGAAGACAGGAAGGACTTTTATTGTGAAGCAACTTTTTACAGGAAGAATACCCTCGTGTGGAGGGTAGAGGGAAAAAGAAGAGAAAAAAAAACTTGAAAAAGAAGCCACTGGTGAGAAGATGGGAGATCCTCCATCTTTACAAAACAGGCCTGTAATGTGTTACATTCGACATATTGAAGAAGGTAGACTTTTATTGAAAATTCTAACATAATTATGGATTTTAATTGGCATGAAAAAACATCAAGATAATTCGTCTTTATGGATTATGTGCACTGGATGTTTTCAGACTTTAAAAAAAGGAAAAGCCACCAATATTGTTAGAGACCAGTGTGACCAGTCTTACCCTTTGGATTACAGTGGATTAATGTTCTCGTCCTGCACCCGCCTGTATCACGTGATTTCGTCTGGCTTGGAAAACGTCTTCTTCTGGGAGCGCTCCCAACGTTCAGAGGTCTTCATCACGGTAAGAAAAAACTTTCCTTCATAAAGAAAAAAGGGTTTGCTTCTTTGCTTTGTGGAAGTTTTAAAAATGAAGGGTTTGTTTTTCTTTGGTTTATTCTAATATATGCTTTTGTTTCGATATTCCTGTTTATTATCCGTTTGTAATGTGAATACTAATTCTCACTACATTTGGCTTTATTATGTGGTATTTAAAGAATGTAAAGCTATTTCTCCTCCTTTTAACATCCCAGAATTTAACTTTGGTTGTTTAGTAGCTTAACTTGTTGTAGGTGGTGATTGTTGCAGTCTTGTGATTTATTGCAGAATGGACTGTTAATCCCAGCAGCCTCGGGAGTACAGCACCATTGGGC
>JANRMT010062845.1:13681256-13724712 GCA_026402145.1 Polypterus bichir lapradei | reverse complement strand
AAAAAACTATTTTCATTTCATTATTGCTGACAAAACCCATGAATAGGCAGATCCACAAATCAAATACCAGAGAATCGCAAGGTCTGACCTCGTAAAACAAGATGAAGTGCAACTTTTAAAAGCGAGCCATGAGATCTTTTGCCATTTTCTTTCAATGCTTCACTATATAATTGGATTACAGTTTTCTTTGGACTGGTGTCTTGCTCTGTGTCCACTTGTTCATGTGATTTTTGTCTGGGTTGGAAAATGTCTTCATCTGTGGAGCACTTCCAACTCCTGCAAATCTTCACGTACATCGTCATCACGGTAAGAGAAAACTTTACTTCATAAAGGAACTGTTTCTTTGCTTTGTGGAATTGTTAAAAATGATTGACTTGTATTTCTTTAGTTTATTCTAATATATTCATTTGTTTCGATATCCCTGTTTATTATCTGCTTGTGATGTGAATATTAATTCTCACTACGTTTGACTTTATTACATTGTATAGAAAGGTATGTGAAGCTATTTCTCCTCCTTTTAACATCTCAGAATTCAGCTTTTATTGTTTTGTAGCTCACTTTCTTGTAAGTGGTGATTGTTGCAGTTTTGTGACCTATTGCAGAAAACCACAAATGCAGTGCTACTAAAATGGACTGCAAATCCCAGCAGTCTCGGGAGTACAGCACCATTGGGCAGCTTCAGCAGTTGCTGCGAGGGCTGCTGGGTGAAACAAGATAAAGCGCAACTTTAGAATAGTGAGAGTGGATTGTTACAAAACTCATAAAAAACAATTTTCATTTCATTTTTGCTGACAAAACACACGAATAGGCATAGGCACTTCATAAAGGAACTGTTTCTTTGCTTTATGGAAGTGTTAAAAATGATGGACTTGTTTTTCTTTGGTTTATTCTAATATATTCCTGTTTATTATCTGTTTGTGATGTGAATATTAATTCTCACTGCATTTGGCTTTATTACACGGTATTTAAGGGTATGTAAAGCTATTTCCCCTTCTTATAACATCCCAGAATTCAGCTTTTGTTGTTTTGACCACAAATAGGCAGATCTGTGAATCAAATACTGGAGAATAACAAGGTCTGACCTGGTAAAACAAGACAAAGTGTCAAGCAGGTCAGAAGAGTGAGGGTCAGGTGCGATGCCACTTCAGGGTGAGGCATCGGCAGGAAAGACCTAGAAAGACAAGACCCCGGGGTTAGACTATCTACTGAAAAACCTCACAGTGATTTTTCTATCCCAACAAGCATAGGGTACAAGGATGGGTCATCAGTCTACCACAAGGGACATTTTAGCATCACCAGCCCACCTAAACCCCACCGCACCTGGAAGGAACCCACGCAGACCTGCTGAGAACATGTAAACACCCCGCAGGATGAGAACCCCCGGTTGCTTATTGCAGTGCTACCACTACACGGCCATACAGGGTGGTCCAGATCTAATTATGCAACTCTTAATGCAATGCAGGAAAACAATACAGTTTCGGGTGATTGGCGCTACCAGTCTGGTCAAACATTTCGTTGATTTGGGAGATCGTGTTCCTATGCACTGCAGGCGGTCCAAATTCCTCCAACATCCTGCGTTGCACGTTGTTATAGTGTAATGAAAATTGCATAATTAGATCTGGACCACCCTATAGTCGTAATAATGTTGTAATGGCCCGCGTTAGTACATTAATAATTGACTTTCCACAAAAACTAAATCATTTGCTAAATTGGGCCTTTGAGACAGAAGCCACGTGGGATTGTCAGACGCAACTTGTTCAACTATTGATACACCTGAAAAAAGAGACCAACTCGTCATCCAGCGAGAGAAAAATACAATAACCGGGTCTGGGAATAGTTATTCTCAAATGAATAAGTGGAACGTACTGTAAGTCGAGGACCGCTGGAGCAGACATATGCAGACCCTTAGTTATAATTTCCCTTTGCTCTAAATCACTTTATGAGGATAAAAACAAAAAAAAATCAGTTAGCAGCAACTTAAGAAACCAAAGAGGCCGTGCTGATTAGCTGCGACTTGTCGATGTCAGCGGGCTTTCTCTGCTCATAATATTTCCTGTTAATGACCGAGGAAACGTCGTCCTTCTGGAAGCGGCGATGCACAGCAGGATCCTCTGCGTTTCTCCCTCATTACCTAAATATGGCACTCATTATTAAGGTGGCACTGTTTACCTTTGTAACTCATACCTCATTTCAAGAAAGCAAATGAATGTAAATTACAACGTGTCCGATCGTAGCATTTAGAAATGTAAGCGACGGATCTCGTGTTGCTGCTGCCCATCTGGAATCCAGATTTGGTGGGAAATGAAAATCAAGAGTCCCGTTTTCACTTTCCTCAGGTTGTCCTTTTTAATGTGCTGTTCACTGTGTTATGATGTGCAAGATAATATAATATGGGGGGGGCCCCCCCCCCCCCAATGAATTCTGCATCTATAGGATAATAAACTGCACACCTTGTGCTAGCAATGCGCTTGTATCAAAGATTACCTAAGAATAAGTGCAGGGGCTCAAAGGTCACTGATGAGGGTTAATGGTAGACCACCAATGGCGTGTGGAGCACAGGAGCAGAGCTGGAAATGAGAAGGTTGGAATGCTGGGATGGATGTGTGGAGTTACAAAGAAGGACAGAATTAGAAATGAGACCATTAGAGGGACAACAGAAGTAGGAGACACCTAAGGAGGTGCAGGAAAGAAGGTTGAACTGCTATGGACCCGTGCAGTGGGACAGAAAGTGAGGGAGGCTGACATGGAGGTGGATGGATGAAGTGAAAGAAGATTTGACACAAAAGGGTCCAGATGGAGAGGAAGTGTAGGGCCGAGCCATGTGGAGAAGGTTGAACAAGCATGTTGGCCCCACACAGAAGTGGGAAAAGAGGAAGGAGAAGAGAGATTGCACTTATATAGCACTCCTTTGGTACTGTGTCTCTTCGGAGAATCTTTGGGTACCGCTGCTTTGACTTTGTGCTGCTCATGGGGTCCCGAATGAAGCACATGTCCTGCATTGTGAGGAAGCGTCAGTTTCGGCACTACAACCATGTGAAGCGATTACCTGAGGGTGATCCGGCTCACTGTTGAGGACCAGGCCAAAGGGACACCCACATAACACCTGGCTGCGGCAGATAGAGGGTCATTTCTGGACGGTGGGACTGGACCGTGTATCTGCCTGGGGGGTTGCCAACCAGGATCCCGAGCTATTTCTTCATGTGGTGGGTGTGCCAACACACTGTACCACTGCCTGCTCCCCGACCTGACCTTTTCAAGACACTCGGAATGCTTTACATGGAGAGGGGGCAGCCACTTCAACCACCGCCAAAGTGTAGCACCCACCTTACTGATGTGATGGCAGCCGTTCTTACGCCAATATGCTTGCCACACATTAGCTAGTAGGTGGTTAAGGGGAGAGAGAGATAGAGAGTTAGCCAATAAGGGGATGACTAAGGGGGCCACAATGACCAGGCCATGATGGACAATTTAGCCAGGGCATCGGGAAACGTCCAACTCTTTACGAAGGATGCCCAGGGATTCTGTTATGACCACAGAGAGTGAGGACTTCGGTTTTTACATCTCATCCAAAGAACATCATCAGTTTGTACCATACAGTGTCACCATCTTGGCACGCGTGCATTGGGAACCACACACAGACCACAGGACATGTGCCCCCTGCTGGCCTCACCAACAGAAACCCAAGCTTTCCCTAGATGGTCTCCCACCCGAGTCCTGTCCAGGCCCAAACATACATGTGGATTGCCCGTTCTGAAGTTCAGATGCTATGGCTGCTGGCTTGCTTTAACTCCTGATTATGAAACTTCCATTGTTTTTTTTATTATTAATTAGAGTTTACTTTTGTTGTCATTAATTATTTTGTACAATTTTTGACACCATTTTGGTGATTTACAGTCAACACTAGTTTGTCTTCCCGCTGGCTCCAGCATTTATGTTAAAACAAATGTCCTCCAGTGTGTTAAGGGCGAGGGTCAGGCTGAGGATGTATGGACTTGCAAAAAAATCACAGGTAATATATTGAAAAAAAATGTTGTGGTTATTTTAAGCAATTTTTATATATTTTTTGGTGCTGGATTCATTTTTCTCTATTTTCACAAAACACCTTTTTTTTAACTCTCAATTACAGTTTTTTTTTTTTTTTTAATGTTTCCGTACTAGAATTAAATATCGATATTTCGTTTTAATGATACTTCATTTACATGTAACACTAATATTAAAATCTATGTTTATTTTATTTTATTGTAATTTTATTTGAAGAATATAAATTTACATATACAGTGGTACCTTGAGATACGAGTTTAATTCGTTCTGTGACCGAGCTCGTAAGTCAAAATGCTCGTATCTCAAATCAATTTTCTCCATTGAAATGAATTGAAATGAGATGAATTTGTGCCAGCCCTCAAAAAACCACCCCAATTTCTTGTTAAATGTTTTCAACTTAAGAAAAGATGAACAAATATTGTATACAAACAAAATAAAACCTAATACATAAAAGAGAATCTAAAGAAATAAACAGATGTCGGCAAAGCCGATTAGCGTATTGTAATGGTTTTTTCTTTCACTTCACTTTTGCTTAGCTTAATTTTCTTCTTCACTAGTTTTTTTTCTTTTTTGCCACGCTTTCGTCACTTTCATCCGCAGGGCGTTTCAGTAAAGACCTGTCCAAGGAGACTTGTTTAGTCCTCCTCATTAGAATGTTTCTGAGATGAATTAGGCGAGTGCCATTAACTAGCGCCGCTGCACGACCAGTCACAACTTTTTCAGGGTGTTTCTTTAATTTTCGAAACTTTTTCCCATATTGCAAACACTTCCTTTATCTCACTTGAAGAGATAACTTCCTCCACGATACCGATCTCCTGCAGATCCTCCATATGTTGCTGCGTCTGTAGTTCCGTCAACTCCTCCGTCGTCAGGTTCTTCGGAAAGTGTGGCGACAAGCTCTTTGATGGCTTGTATTTCGAACTTTGGCTCGTAACTCAAGGCAACAAAATTGACCTAGTGACGATTCGTATCTCAAAAAACTCGTACATTGGGGCACTCGTATCTCAAGGTACCACTGTAATTAGGTCAAACTTAACAAAACAGAATTCAACCCCCAACCGAATAAAATGTACTTTTTAAGCCTAAACGATAATTTAATTTAATGATAAGAGGAGAGCTGGAGCTGAGCACAGTGATGAGTCCAAGCAGCCCTCAGGACATACAACCTTCTCTTTGTGGGACAGCAGAGCCAAGAACTGACTTTGGGTTCAGAAGGAATGGAGAGCTTTAAAAAAAAAAAAAAAAAAAAAAAAAAACAAAAACCGCCTCGGACCTCATTTGGTGGATCCACAGAAAGTGCGGCTAGCACTGCGTCATCTTAAGCTTGGTTTAATAAGTGTGGCCACCAGGGGGTGCTCCAGCTCCCCAAACACCTGACACAAAGGCTCAGGCACAAGTATAAAAACACAAAGAGATTTTATTGTGGGAAACTCTTCAGGTAAGTGTTTCCCACACACCAAGCAAAATACAGAGTAGGCAAAGCAATACTCTGTCTTCTTCTCTCTGCCTCCACTCCTCCACGCAAGCGTTGTCCTCCTTCCTCCCGACTTGGGCTCCTGGAGCAGTGGCAAGCAGCTCCTTTTATGTGAAACCCAGGAGTACTTTTTGTGTCCCATAATCGTGGCATTGGAAGTACTTCCAGGTTAGACTGGAGCCCGACAAACTAGGCCCTTATTAATCCCCACAGCGCTTCCTGGCAGCACCCATGGAAACCAACAGGGCTGAGATAAAGAACTCCAATTCCCATGAAGCCCTGTGGGAATCCGTGGTGCTGCCGCAAACCACGGAGGCTGCCATCTAGCGATTTGGGGTAGAAGATGCCCTGTGCACGCTGTCTCCCCAACATCCCAGCTGGACCAGGGCACCGGCCATCCCTCACATGACGTAGTAAAAGATGGAGGCCATTTTAAGTATTTGAGCTGAAAGATTTTAGATTTGTCTGAGTATTTCTTTCTGGGCCTGATGTTAGAAAACACAATCTCTGATCTAGAACTTGATGGTGTGATGAATGACCTGGAACGAGAGGCCAGGGTGTCATTCAAAAAAGTCACTTTTGAGTTTTAGGGTATTTGGTACACTGTACTAACCCCAGAGGTAACAATAAAGATCCAAATTATTAGGAAAATGTTTAAAAAAACTGGGTTAAGTTTAACGAATCGGGTAGCAACATGAGTGTCAAAGTTCGGTTTGATGGAACGAGGCATAAAATGGGACGCAATGTGTAAAAATGGGACTGTCTGGGGTGGAGGGGGGGCTAATTGGGATGTCTGGTCAGCCAAACCGGAACACACAGCCTGTAATCCAGATTGTTCCAGTCAAACCAGGACGTCTGGTCAGCCTAACCAGTAGGTGAACTCGAGTTTCATTTTTTTCCTTCTTAGTGTTGAAGTTATCGAACTGTACATCGATTTTTTTTTATTTTTTTTTAACTCTTCCCTTTAAGGATCTCTTCATAAGTCCAGCATATACTGAATATGGATTTCGAACCACAACACCCATTTTCCTTGGTTAATAAAAACAGGAGGAAAAAAATAATGAGGAGAAGTGGCTTACTGGATGGAAATTCGTCATTGGCGTAGTTTTGCTTTGCAGATTTAGTAACTGTTACATTTTCGTTTGAAATCAAGTGGCATCACAGCTGGCTATTTTCTTCTGGGATGTAATGTGGAAATTGCAAACATCTGCAGTTCCAGTCGTTTTCCTAGAGCTTTGCTTACCTTGCCGGTACAAAATGTTCTTCAGTCTGACACTCCAATTAGCGACGTGACCTTTACATTCATTTTCTTCTCGAGCGCAGAACACTGAAGACAAGTTGTAAGTTCATTAAAATAAAAACGCACCAGAATTCACAAGCTTGCTGCAGGATACAAGATGTACATTTGAATTCCTCAAAATTTCTTTTCCCCTCATTCTAAAACCGAGTCCCCTTAGTCAATGATTGGAAGTGTCACTGGATGAAGGAACACAGAGGGTTGGTTGTAACTCTTAAAACTTTTTTGGACAAGGCCCCCTTTTTTTAAAAAAAATTTTGAGAGGAAATTGAAAAAAATCAAGACTAGTAAGAAAGTCTGCCTGTAATTAACCTGGCATCCAGCGGACTTCGAATGGCATACAATTATTCCAGTGCAAGCTGCAGACGTTCATAACGGCTAATAAAATATTTGGTTATCTCGTAAAACTCAGACTTTGAAACGTAAGAGCATAAGAAATTGGACAAGCGAGAGGTGACCGTTCACTTCATTTGCCGCTCGTTTGTTTAGCTAATTGCCAAGATGTCCCGATATCTCATCAACATCCTTCTTGAAGGTTGACAGTGTTTCTGCTTCAGCTCCATTTTCAACAGACAATGCCATTGTGAAGTTCACAGACGACCTGGCATCAGTCGAGCTGATCCTGGACGGAGATGAGTCGGCCTGCAGAAGTGCACTTGAAGCCCTAGCCTTGGTGTTTGGAGCTTGTGGTCGGAAAGGTCCAGAACAGGAGCCTTTGGAGTTGCATAAGTGGCGCCCCACAGTGACCATGGCACACAATCGATATCATTAGACTTTGAGGAAGAGGGGACGCGGTTGATGTGATGCCAGAGCACTTGACTTTCATAAATGGTGTCCATAGCATGCAATCAGCTTTATTAAACTTTAAAGAGTGAGGAAGAGGGGGGCAAGACTGGGGTGATTCCGGAGCAGATACCACTTGAGTCTTATAAATGGCGCCCCTCAGTGACTGTAGCAGATAATTTGTACTGTTAGACTTTTAAGGATCAATGTAGTTGGGTTGATTCCAATGCATTCACTGGTCGAGTTTCATCAACTTCAATCCTCTATGTTTATAATGAGCACTTAGTATTATTAAACTTTAAGAATCAAGGAAGAGGGGGGCGAGGTTGGGGTGATTCCAGAGCACATGCTGTTTGGCTTACATAGATGGCACCCTTGGTGTCCATAGCAGGCAGTCACTATTATTAGAATTTGAGAAAGAAAGGGGTGAGGATGGGTTTATTCTGGAGCTCGTGCCACTTGAGTTTCATAAATGGTAACCATCAGTGTCCATCGCGCTTATTCAGAATTATTAAACTTCAAGGATTCAGGAAGAAGAGGGTGGCTAGTTTGGGGTAATTCCAGAGTACATGCCACTCAAGTTATATAAATGGCAACCCTCAGTGTCCATAGCACACAATTAGCATTATTAAACTTTAAGAACTGAGGAAGACGGTGACGAGGTTTGTCTAATTCCACAGTAGATACCACCTGAGTTTTAATAAATGGCTCCCTTAGGTGAGCATAGCGAACAATTTGTACTGTTAGACTTTGAAAGATCGATGGAGTTGGGTTGATTCCAATGCACTCGCTATTCGAGTTTCGTAAACTTCAACCCTCTATGTTTATAATGTTCAATCAGTATTATTAGACTTTGATGAGCGAGGAAAGGGGGGATGAGGTTGGGGTGATTCTGGAGCGCGTGCCACTTGAGTCTTATAAACGGCACCCTTTGGTGAGCGTAGCAGACAATTCGTATTGTTAGACTTTTGAAGATCGATGGAGTTGGGTTGATTCCAATGCACTCACTGCTCAAGTTTTGTAAACTTCAATCCTCTATGTTTATAGTGCGTATTTAGTATTATTAGACTTTGATGAGTGAGGAAGAGGGGGGATGAGGTTGAGGTGATTCCGGAGCACATGCTGCTTGACTTTCATGAATGGCACCCTTGGTGTCCATAGCAGCCAATCACTATTATTAGAGTTTGAGGAAGAAAGGGGTGAGGATGAGTTTATTCTGGAGCTCATGCCACTTGAGTTTCATAAATGGTAACCATCAGTGTCCATCGCGCTTAATCAGAATTATTAAACTTCAAGAATTCAGGAAGAAGAGGGTGGCTAGTTTGGGGCAATTCCAGAGTACATGCCATTCAAGTTATATAAATGGCAACCCTCAGTGTCCAGAACATGCCCCTTAATTTTAATAAAAGTTAATTTGGTTGTTCCAGCGTTTCTCGTGCCATTGGAGGTTGTGACAACTGACTAATGACCCAAAAGGGTTAAAATACACTCAGAAAGTTCACATCTTTATCAAAGTTTGAGTATCTCCTTTATGTTGCTCGTGCTTTTCTTTAACAATATCCTTTATTGGTAAATTTCGACTTGCACAATCCATTTTGACATCTCTGATCATTTTCTTTCACCTGGTTGGTTTAGATGTCCTGGACGCTTGAGAGTGCCCACCTAGTGATACGTTTAGCTGACTGCACGATTCTCTGCAGAGCCTTACGGTTTCCAAACCTGGCGGCGAACACTTCCCGTTGAGATGCTTCCGATGGTCGATAGGTAGAAGCTCTTTGCTATTTGGTAGGGTACCCTAAAGGCCCTGAGGTGTCTGAGGTGGTAAAGACATTCTTGACAGTGTTGTTAAGCCAGGTTAGGCTTTCCGTGATGGGGACACTGAGGTATCGAAAACTGTTCACCCGAGGCACCACCACCACCACCAGCTGAGAGGGTGGTCCTGCCTCTGCTGTTTTCTCCCAAAGTCCACAAAGAGCTCCTTTGCCTTGCTGACATTCAGGAGAAGGCTGTTGCCCTGACATCAGTGTGACAGACTCTCCACTTCACCCCAGGCCAGGCTAGAGATCAGGCCTAGAGATCACTGACGTTTTCGTATTGCTAGCTGTTGTTCAACATTGGCCTCCATTAAAGCCCATTCTATCAGAAACTTAAAAATTTCAGATCCAAAGTTTCTTGTGGCTTTCACTACAAATCACATTAGGTAAGTTAAAGATTAAATAAAATGAATTTTTGACCCTTTTGAATAAAGTGAGACTGGAAGTGCGTGGTCATAATTCTATGATGAACTTATTCTTTGCCACACATACTGAGACCTCAGGGCCTTCACTGGATGGGGCCAATGAAGGATTCTCACCAAACTTTATTGATAATTTACTGGAAAGCATCTTGGTTGTATGCAGGGATGTGTGGTCAGGGGAGGCAGGGGAGGCAGAGCCTCACCTGTTATAATGAATAGTAAAAAAAACTAAATCTATCCATCCATCCATTATCCATCCCGCTATATCCTAACTACAGGGTCACGGGGGTCTGCTGGAGCCAATCCCAGCCAACACAGTGCACAAGGCAGGAAAAATACCCCGGGCAGGGCGCCAGCCCACCGTAGAAAACTAATAATAACATAAAATAAATGTGTCCACTGGTCTGTGCTATAAATATGTTTTCTGTATGATTTCAATCATTTTTATCATTTTTATATACAGAATTACCGCATTTCCTGTTCAAATACAGGGGAGAAATGCGAGGTGCGGCAGCGATGAGCCTCACCTCGGACTGCGCTCTCCCTCATACACGGGGTTGATGCGTGCAATTGGCACGTGCCTGTCGTTGTCTCTCTGTATGCCACCAATAGAAGGTTTGCTGAGACATTTATTATACACCCTGACTCTCCACAGTCTGGCTAATACAGTATCTTTAATGAATGTGTGTGACATATTTAGTCTTGCTGATCGGACATAAAACCGCAGTGAAAAGGCAAAAGGTGAGGCAGACAGTACCGTGCCGCCCTGAAGGGGGAGCATGTGAGCCCAACAGGTGCTCATTGCTGATGCTCTTCTACGCCGAGGCGCCAATAAGTTAGCGACATCAGAAAGTCAAGTTCACTGCAGCAGGCCGTTTATTTTTATTTTTTGTTCCCACTGACTGCCAAAATGGAAGATTAAGACTTTTAAAACTAAAGGAAAATAAGGAGGACTTTTACAAGAAAGTGACAGAGATTTTCGTGGAGAAGAATAGGCGCACGGTCTTCATTTACAAATAACGGTAAGATCATAAACGTTTTTCAGTTTTGTACAAAATGGGATCAGACTAAGAAAAAGCAATCCAATAATTAAAAACTACATTTTCACCTTAAATAAAATATTCCTTTGTTTTTCTTGTTATCCTTTTGTTGAACAGTCAGTATTAAAATTGAGTAAAGCATCAGAATTAAAAGCTTTTAAAAGGAGGTCACCTATATTTGACCAAAGTCCTCCTCAGTTCTCCTCTGTTGAGCACTTACTCGCCTGACAACCTGTTTCTTCCTTAGGTCCCCTTTCACTCAGTCCATCCACTTTAGCTTTGGTCGTCCTCTTCTCCTCCGTCCCGATGCTTGTAGCAATCGCCCATAATCTCTCTCACGGATACGTTTTCAGATTACATTTCTCCGGAGGGCGGTTTTTATTGTGCTTTCCCTAAACCAGGAATATTTGGCCTGCTTAGCAAGTTAAAACTGAATGCTCCTTCTCTTACATCGGCGGAAATGTTTGCGTCCGTTGTAATTCATTCAAATCAGAGCCTTGCAGAAGTAATTTCATCTCCTACAAGGTCGGAGCGGGTGGCCAGGAAGATAACCCAGTATTTATGACAGGTAGCTCCAAATGAACAAAGAAGGCGGACGAGAAGTTTGCTCCAAGGTAAAGGCACTTTGATGTACTATCCCAATCAAAGTGGAGAATTTATAGAATTCATTATTCCGGCAAGCTTTTAACTTTATCTGAAGTCCACATTGACAAACGGGCCTCAGCAGAGAAGACCCAGTAGCTTTGATGTGAGCTTAGGGTGCACAGTAACAGATCTAAACAATCAGGATTTAGAATAAAAAAAGAGTGAGAGATTTATTCAAAGAGCCGCTTTCTGGACAGAGAGAGTAAAAAAAACATGACAAGAGAGGAATAAATCTTACACTGAAATCGTTCATGTTGCCTTCTTTTAATGGAATCATTTCAGTTATCTGCATGTGTTATAACATTTCAGGTGGTCCGGCTACCCAGCCTGTCGGTCCCGTGCTTTTTCTCAATTTGGAGCAAATGCCATCAGATTTGAACAAATTTGGTGATAACCCTGACATTGAAAAAGTGAGTGCCATATGCCCCCTTAAAAGTGATGATGTGAAAGCCATTGTCCCCTGTGCACCTGCAGGCCTTTGACATGTCATAGTAAAGCAAAGCAAGTGTGACAAGAGGGCGAGTGCTGCTTATTCTACAAAGATCTTCCAAAATGGCCACATTTGTTGGGACCCCTAGAAAAAGACCCTAAATAATTTTTTTTCAAATTCATTGTTTTCTTGAACTCGTATCACACGCGTCTCCAATCGTGCAATCAGCAATTCGGTGATTTAAATGGAGAAAAGTCATCACTCTATGGTTTGGTGTCCCACACTGAACACGGACCAGAGAAAGCAAAGGAGAGAGTCGTGTGAGGAGATCAGAAAGGAAATGATAGACAAGCACGTGAAAGGCAAAAGCTAGAAGACCACCGTCTCCTGTGACAATAGTTGGAAATATTATGAAGAAGTTGAAGATCTGTGGCTAACCATCCTGGAAAATGGACCCCAAGGATAGTGAGAATGGCAGACAATAAAAGCCAAAGACAACATCCAACGAGATGCAAGCTGAACTCCAAGGATGAGGTCTATCAGTGTCTGATTGCACCATCTGGTCGCTTTTGAGTGACAGTGGGCTCAAAGGAAGATGACACAGGAGGACTCCATATAAAAAAAGCCAGGCTGGGGTTTGCTCAAATGCATATTGACAAACCTCAGTGCTTCAGGGTGAATGAATGTCCTTTGGAGAGATGAGACAAACCTGAAGGTTTTAGGAAATTCAATGCCCACAAATGAAAAAATCAAGTTTTCAAAGAAAAGAAGACCAGACCTACCATGAAATATTAAGGAAGCCTGGTTGTGTTTTTGAGTCTGTGCAGGGAACAATGAAATCTCAAGACTATCAAGACATTATACACTGAAACATCCTGCCCAGGGTCAGAAAGTTCTGTCTCAGTCGCAGGTCACGGACCATCCAACAGGATAATGAGCCAAAATGCACATCAAAAAACACCTAAGAATGGCGAAGAACAAAACATCAGACTATTCTGAGGTGACCTTCTGCAAACCCTGATTTGAATCCCATGGAAAGAACTGAAACATGTTGTCCTTCAAACCTGTCCTAGCTGGAGCAGTCTGTTCAGGACGACTGCGCCGAATGACCTGTGGAGAGGTGCAGAACTCTCATGGAGAGCTGAAGGAATCGCTTGTGTGAAGTCACTGCACACTCTAAAGGTGATGCAACCAAATGTTAGATTGAGGATCCCATTATTTTAGTCCACGCTATCTTCATTTGTGTTGTGTTTTATCCAAACTCTCAATGATGATGGGTGCCAATTACTTTAGGCAGTTTCAGGTTATTTCAGAAATAATTGTGGACTCTTCTATTTTTGTGGAGGGGTACCAACAAATTTGTCCACGTCTGTACAATGTTGTTACATCTCACTATTTTCTAAATGATTTGCATTGAGCCTCCAGCAATGAGTGCAATATGATTTGATCAAATCAAGAGGAGGAGTGCTGACTGAGCAGAATGATCTGAGATCTTGTGAAATGAAGCAGGATAATCGTTGTCTTTGAACAGTCAGGGACAAAGTACCAGAGAACAATAGAGCAACCAAACAATTGGAATCGAAATAAAGTTAAAAAATTCAGTGGTTTTAAAGGTAAAATCACCGAGTCAAAACTAGGAGAACCAAAACAAAAGAAGAAGGCAATTGCGAAGCTGTTTTAGGTGCATTTCTATATAATTTAGAAGAGCACCTACTGTGGTAGTCATGACTGTCTGTCTGCCTCTCTGCATCCATCTCTCTGTCCGCAGGAAACAACGATTTGTCGGGATGGTTCCATTTTTTGTTGAGATATCTTGAACACGGTGTGTTGTACGCAATTTTAAAATGTTGAAATCTGTCATTGAGAAAGATGGGCAAATCTGAAAACTCAACTAACCTAAAACAGAGAAACAGTCTGTGTGATTTCAACTATGAATGAGTTCAAGGTTTCGGTTTTACCCTGACAGCAGTTACTTCAACTGTGTGCAGGAGTGTTGTCAAGGTGCAAAGTCCAGTTTTGAGTGTATCGCTTCTCCGGAACCTTTTTTGTCCTGATGATTTCCCATAGATGCCTCTCTAGATCAGTGTCATTTTGCTGATTAACAATCTGTCCATGGTGAAGATGTGGTCTTGATGTTCGATTTCACCTGAGAAAAGAAAAATCGGCCGTGTCATGTGCACAGTTGTACAAAAAATGGCAGAAATATGCACTTGATGAACTCGGCACAATGCCATTTGTCAGACTGTAGGCGCACAATACCTACAAGCTTAATCCAGAACTACAACCTATTGACCGATTAAATTAATTTTTGGGTCTCACTTCATATTAAATATTGTAACTACGAGACAAGAAGAAGTGCTAAAAAATGATTGATATCCATCTTGTGGCAAGAGGATGGGGGTGGTACCCAGCCGGGATGCCCAGAAGGACCAGAAAAGGGACTACGCCTCCTCTGGACCACAAGAGGGCAGCCGCCCTGGTCGGTATGGGGACCATGGGAACAGGGCTTGGAAGCTCAACCCTATAGGGGCCCGTGGTCACCGCCAGGGGGTGCCCGGATGCCTGAAGAGCCCTGGACCTCGGCACTTCTGCCACACCCAGAAGTACTGGGGGGAAGAAGACCAGAGGCACCCAGAGTGCTTCCAGGTGCACAGCCGGTACTTCCACCACACCAGGAAGGGCCAGCGGAAGCTCATCGGAAGGCACCTGGAGTACGTCTGGGTGAATATAAAAGGGGCCACCACCCTCCATTCGATGGCTAGAGTCGGGAGGAAGCAAGATGGAGCTCGGGAGGAAAGGAGTGGAGGCAGACCAGAGAAAAAGAGGTTGTGTGGCAGTTTATTTGTAAATATTGTAAATAAACGTGTGTTGTGGTGCTTAAAAGATGTCTGCCTGTCTGTGTCCGGGCTGTGTTCCACAACCTGTTATGTCCTTGTTTAATTGTCATAGGCATAGGATGAAACCTAAAAAAACAAAAGGAATGTACTGACCGGGGTGATGTCCATCACTTGCTGGTCTATAATGATGCCAATCTTCTGTTTCCTCGATATCAGAAGGGCCAGGGATTCTAGCAGGTCAAAAGAGAACTCCATGCTACTCGTCCAGGCTTTCTGTCATCCCTGCTTTAGGAATAAATTACAAATCTGTGATTTTATTACAATATCCTTTCACCGAGTCCCTCTGAACAGGTCGTCAAAAAGGCAGCCGCACACCAACAACACAACATTTATTTCTATAGCACGTTTTCATAGAAAGAATGGAGCTTAAAGTGCTTTACAAGATGTTGAAGAAAGAGTTATAAAAGAACAAAGATTAGGTAAGAATAATAACAAAGAAAATAAATCCATACAGCTCTATATAACATATCTCTCTATTATAATAAAAAAAATCTTGGGACGAGACAAGACTAATCCTGTGACAAGACGTGACTTTTTGAAAAGATTTTTTGGAATGAAGTCCCACGAGGCGAGACTTTTACTTGAGATTCTTTCAAGTCACGTCATACTTACAACCTTCCAGTTACAACACTTCCTATGCTCTCAGCTCTTATAAATTTTATCAGGAGCATGATGACACATCAACGACTAAGTGAAGAAGAAAGAGCAGCGCATCGATAAGAGACCCAAATGCGTTGAAGAGAATAGAATGCAAAAATGAACAATAATAATATACGTGCAAATTCAGAAAATAAGGAAAATAATAATCAGCCCGGACCAAGTGGGTCTGAAAACCTCGCAGGTCCAATCGGGTTCAGAAATAAAAGACAAAGAGTAGAAGACAAAGTAGAACTTCATAAAGACATTCAACACCATTGGCGCTATACAATATCTTTTGCTATGACAATTAACAAATCACAGAGACAAACATTCAAAAAAGTCGGTTTATTTATTAGAGAGAAAGAAACGATGTTCACTCACAGGCAGTTATACGTTGCGTTGTCACGATGTAACTCCAAACACGGAGTCAAAATTCAATGCGATCTTGAAGAAAAGTTAATTCCAAATATTGTTTTTACTGAAGTTTTAGAGTAAAAGTGAAAATAATGCATATGCAACAATACCCATGAAAATAATCTCATTAAATTGTATATCCGGGTAACCAAACCCGGGGGTTGACAAGCGAAGTAAGCAGGGGGTAGAGCCCCCTAGTATGTATAATTAATACAAAAGTAGTGTCCCTATATACAGTGTCATGTTGTAGATCTGTACAGGCCGGTGATAAAGTCAGATGGCCAGGAGAACAGAAAAAAGCAAAAAAAAAACTGGAGTAAAATAAAAAAACAAAACCTAGAGGTAATTCAAGGCCAAAAGACCACCCAGCTCCTACTGGGCATTCTCCCTATTATAAATTCTCTTAAGTCGTTTCCAGGCATCGTTGCAGGCGGTTCGATGCAGTTGGTCTCGTGGGCAGCGGTGGCACTCGCCTTCATTCGAGCATCACAGGTGGCTGCACAGGACGCCGATCAGGTGGTGGTGGAGGCGCAAATCATCACCACAGGAGAACTGAAAGCAGACAACAGCAGAGATTAGTCTGATACGTCCATGCCTATGTAGTCTGTTAAGGGTACAACTGAAGCGTAGCTATGAAGAAGCCAAATTAAAACCGTTTTCTAAAAATGTTCCCCAGTGTTAGCCTGGCGTATCTCCATCAGTTACGTATTGCAGATTTTTGGTGCATGGCAGCAAAAGACCACCTCAACGCTTCTTTTATGCTTAGCTCTTGGAATTGTAAGCAGACCACCATTAGAAGATCTAAAGAGTGTAGGGGGACAGGCACTCCAAAATATATGAAGGGGCAGCTTATTTAAGGCTTTATACACCACCATTAGAAGTATTTGAAAGTCAATTCGAAATGACACTGGTAACCAATGTAATGATGCCAGCATCGTTGTACACCCACACATACTCCATGACCATGTGATGTAAAACTTAGCATAAGAGGAACACGAGGTGGTCAAAGCCTCAAGGCAGGCACCATTTTTGAAGGAAGTGCAGTGCGCCCCCAGGAGGTGGGGTGGGAAATGGGTGATGTAAGAGCACAGTTAGAGGGTACTAGAAACTTTGATAAAATGTGCCAGAATAATAAATTGTACCATTAATTAGATCGCTCTTATTTTTTTCTTTTGTAGTCAAATCTTATGGTAGGTGAGACTACACATATTTTATAACGGACTATCAGATAGCTGTGCACTTTTTATTCCAGTTGATTGAAAGGAGTAGCTCTTTTTCACAATTAACGTGTCATTTTCTAACCTATTTAATCCAGAGCAGGGTCATTGGGGGCGTGCTACTGGTGCCCTTCCCAGCTAGCATAGGGCACAAGACAGTAACAAACCCTAGACAGGGTCCCACCAAACGCACTCTAGGACCAATTCAGTTTCCCCAATCCACCTCTCCTGCACAACGCAGTTACGGGGAGAACATGCAGACTCCACACAGGGAGGACTCAGGACGTGAACCGTGCTACCACTGTGCCACCGTGCCACCCTTAAAGTAATTTTTCTCAGACATCGATAAGAATTTAGCTGCTCAACCAACTTTTTTTTTTTTTTTTATTCTCTTTCTGGGAGTCAATGATTCAAGAATGCCTGACCTTCATTTGAAGGACGCCAGCGAGTATGCAATCAAAAGATAACGTGATTTTTCTTTTTTTCTTCCTTTTTCTCATTCGTTGATAGATTTGTCTCTCTTTATCTTAAGAAGAGCTTTGTTGTTTGTGGTCAGAGTGCTCAAGTCCTGCTTTGTGGATGAGTTTCAAGTAGCTTTGCCGGGCTGAAGCGTTCCTTTTTAAGATTTTGCACGTCTCCGTTGAATTTCCCTTTGGTCCTCAGTTTCTTAAAGCGAGAAAGATTTTGTTTTTTAAGCCCCTTCCCCGCTCTTCCACCTTTTAATCCCTGTATACTTCTAGCTGCTTTTTCCATGACCCCTTTTTTAAATAATGCCCGTCTATCCTTTTATTTACTCGGGAGGCCATTACTTCATGGAATATGCAAGGCAGCTCCTTTACAGGAAAACGTCTTTCTTTTGGTCCTCCTGTGCATTCTTAATGTTATGTGACAAGGTGGCATGGTGCTTAAACGCTTCAAATATCCAAAAAGTAAATAACTTACAGCGTGTTCAGGACGCTGTTCATTCAAACAATCTAAACGAAGACCGGCCCTTCAACCCAACAAAGCTCACCAGTCCTCTCCACTTCATTCTTCTAAAATAACATCAAGTCGAGTTTTGAAGGTCCGTGAAGTTCTCCTGTGCGCCACACGACTTGCTCACTTATTCCATTTGTCTGTGGTTTTCTGTGCGAAGAAAAACTTCCACATGTTTGTGTGAAATTTACCCATAACATAGTCTTGTGGGGCCAGACGTGAGGCTCAAACGAGAATACACATTGTGGTAAGAAATTAGGCGGCCGACCGAAAAGGGTTTGGGGATGGCCGCACCGTATACTGAAAAATCAGCAAAATAAAAACTGACTAACGGGTTGATTCTGGGCTATAAATATGGTGGGCAAGAGGAAGAGGTGGAGTCAGGGTGGCCGGAACAGGAACTGATGTGGCAGGAAGGTGGACCCTGGGTACGGGAAGTGACGTCATCAGTGGGTGGACCGGTGGTGATGTCATTGAGAGGCAGGGTCTTCAGCTGAACTGCAGAGGAGCAAGAGGAGAGAGGATCGGGTGAGAGTGCCAACCCCTAGGCCGGGCTGACAAATAACACTCTTTGAGCCTGTAAAGTGTGACGACATTTGGGGACAACCCGATAAAAAGTGTGTAGTGAGTAGAAGTGAAATTCTGCTCCGTAAAGACTCCCTACAACTCCCGTACCCCCCAAGTCCTCCAGTCTGTGAAGTTTAAACTGCTGCTGGGGTTTCGGGAAGAAAGTAAAAGAAACTAAACAAAAGACTTCATGCTGAGAGACCTGACGCAGTTTTCGGGAATATTACCAATAACTGAAACGTAATAATTGATTTGCATGTTGTAATGAGTGCTGAGACAGACTGACACACACACATAGACCACTGCAGCTTCTGGGCTCCACGTGTTTAGGAAGTGCTTCTGTCTGCTGCGATATCTTTCTGTCATTTTTAAAACACAGTTTGAAATCTACAAAGGCATTCATGCAGAGGGAAAAGTCCAATGTTCTGGAATGGCCGTCACAGTCCCCTGACTTGAATATCATCGAAAATCTATGGGATGATTTGAAGCAGGCTGTCCATCAAATTGAACTGAACTGGAGAGATTTTGTAATGAAGGATGGTCAGAAATACCTCCGTCCAGAATCCAGACACTCAAAGGCTATAGGAGGACAGCGTCTGGAGGCTCAAAGGAGCAAAAGGAGGCTCAACTCAGTATTGATGTCAAATCTCTGTTGGGGTGCCCACATTTACGCACCTGTCTAATTTTGTTATGATGCATATTTTCTGTTAATCCAATGATTGTAATGTCACTGCTGAAATCCTCCTGTTTCCATAAGGCATGTCAGATATTAAAAGGAAGCTGCTACTTTGAAAGCTCAGCCAATGAGAAATAAAAATCCAAAGAATTAAGAGGGGTTCCCAAACTCTTTCATATGACTGTAGATAGAGTAGTTGGTAGGATTAGATAGATACTTTATTGATCCCAACATTTAAGTACACACTAGATTAATAACAACAAGCACTGCACAAATGCTGCAATCGCAGTACACTGAGCTTGTAATCTTACAGTCCAATTTTGGTAATGTAGATATGTCAATAATGCCAGTGCAGTGAGAATTGTGTAAGTAATACTACTACCAACATGACAGGTGGCACATAATATTAAAGTGACAGGAGATAGAATATTCCCAGTGGGTCTTGGGTCTTCCCCGGGGTCTCCTCCCAGCTGGACAGGCCTGTAAAACGTCCACTGGTGGCTACTCTACGAGATGCCTGAACCACCTCATTTGGCTTCTCTCCATGCGGAGGGTCAACAGCATCAAGAATCTCCCAGATGTCTACACTCCTCACCCTAGTGTTCTGTGTTAATTAATTAATTATCGCCTCTGGGGCTACTGGGGAGGGCTTTTGCATACACGTTGGTTACTTAATAATTATTTTCCGCTAGTTTTTTAATAATTGTTTTTCATTCTTTATTTGCTTCATGCATTGTTTATGATTTACTCATTTTGAGCCGTTTGTTCCTGTCTGTGTGTGTGTGTGTACACATGTGCACGTATGTGCGTGTGTGTGTGTGAATGTGTGTGCGAAGGCCTGATCAATGCTGGGTGTGTCCGTTTTCTGACAGTGTGAATTTTTGTGTCACACAACCGCTCCGTGTTTTGCTAGCGATTTGTCTCTAGTGCCCTGGTACGGTGGGAGTTGTGCACTGGCCATTAGGCCGCCGTCACTAGGGGGTGCCAGTCCCTACAATGAGTGAAATGTGAAACTGTATTTACTGAGTTCTGTACAGTCCGTCACTTCTTCTGCAGACATCAGTGGGCTGACTGGCACCTTCCTCAAGCTGGCATTTCTCATGGCAGCTGCTCTGCCAGGCACATTTAAACGTCGTTGGCATGGTTAAACTTTATTGCCTGCTGGGTGATACACAGATGTATGAAATAATAAGCTACACAGATGACTTTCCATTTAATGCACGATAGGAAAGGGATTTTGCCAGCTTTTTATACACTTCAGATTTTTTTGGTCCAATGGCCGATTCATTTTGCTGCTATTGGCACACTTACTAAAAATGCTTTGTTTATTTTCACCAGGCCTGTTTAGTTGATTTTATTTCAGTTCCTCTCTCTCTCTTCCATTAAATCTCTCCAAATCCCGGCGTCGGAGTAAACCGTCTGTTATCACTGCGGCATTAGGGGACTTCTAAGGTCCCAGCGGTCTGTTGATTCAGAAAGCACTCGTGTCAGACGCCAGGGGCTTCACACCACGGCCATCGTGACAGATGCCCTTAAGCAAGAAATGCACACGGATCACAACGCTAGCGCGCCAAAGCACTTGACCCCTCACATAAAGCACACAGAGCCTCTCTAAATGTTTAGTGACAAATAACACATTCCCACAGATTTATTTTCTTTTCATTTCCCAATAGGCCAAAACCTTAGAAAGTGACAATCCTTGTACAGTACAAAAATAACAGTGGACTAAAAAAATCAAAAAGAAAAACCTGACGCTCGCTCTGCAGGGCCAGCTCTCATTTATTCGTTTTGTCCACTGAAGTCACCAATTTCTGCAAACTCAGTCATTTTGTCAAAAGGCTTTGTGAGTTGTGATGAGGACGACACGTTTATGGACGTCGTGGGCAGCTCGGCGAGGACACAGCACTCACGGGGCACAGACCGACCTTGGCAGACCCCCGTCCATGCCAGGCCCAGTATGAGTGGGGCAGTCTGCTGGGGATGGACACAGGGTGGCTAGACAATGGATGGAGGAAAAGAATTGTATTATTTGGTTTTCCACACTGCTGGTCCATTAATGAGTCTGCTGTACTGAAAAACCTAAAGAATGGAGGGGACGGCAGACCAGTGCAAGTGCAACAATCGGCCTCTTAAGGTGGGCTTGACGAAAGAGATGACTTCAGGAAGACCCGTGCTGCCCACACCCCACAGCACATGAACTTACGCAAAGGCACTCAACTCCTTGGTGCGCAGCTGGCAGCCAATCTTACTTGGTCAATTAGCACCATCGCCATAGCCAAGGGGGCTACTGACTGAAGAAGGCAATCCTAGCTGTCCCCCATTCTCACCACATTTACAGGGGCACCATCGAGAACAATCAGACCAGTTATATCACACCTCTGGCTTGGGAACTATAGAGTCTCTGACAACAAGGCCCTACGACGGAGAGCACACACTGCAGAAAACGTCACTGGGACCCCTCTGCCCTCCATCTTTATCAAGCGTTTTATCTGCAGAGCCGGTGTGATCTGCAGCACTGTGGAGGACCCTTCCCACGCTCTCTTTGTCCCACATTTACCTGGCAGAAGGTTCAGCAGCCCTCATCCCAGTTCTGCCAGAATCTGCAACGGCTTCTACCCCTTGGTGGTCCGAACCCTGAACTCTGTGCTGCACCACTTCCATCATTAGTTTCTTAATTTGTGACACTTATTTGTAGTTAACTATAATTTTTTTACTATCTATTCATTTACCTGTTATTCATTGATCCATTTTATATACAAAATACAGCTCTTTACTTGTCTGCCACTTGTCCTGTGTTTGTGTACCTGCTGCCCTGCAGTGACCTGGGGAATCTTAATTCATGTCACACTGTATGCTGCAATGCAGTGTATGGATGGGATGACAATAAAGCCACGTGACGCTTGACTTGACTTAAAGAGCGTCTGTCAAAAGACTAGACTGTAATAGATAGATAGATAGATAGATAGACTACTTTAATAATCCTGAGGGTTACTGAACACCTGAGTGATCTTAGCATGTCATTTTGGTGCCAGAGACCAGGTCACAATTACAAATAATAATAATAATAATACAGTGATCCCTCGCTATGTCGCGCTTCGACCTTCGCGGCTTCACTCCATCGCGGATTTTAAACGTAAGCATATCTAAATATATATCACGGATTTTTTGCTGGTTCACGGATTTCTGCGGACAATGGGTCTTTTAATTTATGGTACATGCTTCCTCAGTTCCCTGCAGATTTTATTTCCCTGCATATTTTATTTTTTTTTCTCCAGCCGTCTGGAGTTTTTTTTTTTTTGTTTTTTCTGTCCCCCCGGCCATTGGACCTTACACTTATTCTATGTTAATTAATGTTGACTTATTTTATTTTCTTACTGTGTCTCTTATTTTTCTATTCTTCATTATGTAAAGCACTTTGAGCTACATTTTTTTGTATGAAAATGTGCTATATAAATAAATGTTGTTGTTGTTGTTCGCCCAGTTGATTTCATACAAGGGACGCTATTGGCAGATGGCTGAGAAGCTACCCAATCAAAGCACGTATTACATATTAAATAAAACTCCTCAATGATATACGATATGCTTCCCGCGCGGTGTTTGATTGTTTGCTTTTCTCTGTCTCTCTCTGACATTCTCTGCGCCTGACGGAGGGGGTGTGAGCAGAGGGGCTGTTTGCCTAGAGGATACGGACGCTCCTATAAAAAATGCCACTTTATTGCGGTGCTTCGGCATGCTTAAAAGCCCAAAAGCACGTATTGATTTTTTGACTGTTTGCTTTTCTCTCTCGCTCTCTCTGACATTCTCTGCTCCTGACACGCATTCTTTGAAGAGGAAGATATGTTTGCATTCTTTTATTTGTGAGAAAGAACTGTCATCTCTGTCTTGTCATGGAGCACAGTTTAAACTTTTGACTAAAGGGTGTCATTTCATGTCTAGAGGGCTCTAATAATGTTAAAAAACGTATTTAGAAGGTCGTAAACAGGTTTTCAATGCTCTAACTGCGAAAATATTAGGTTTATAAATAAAGAATCCTACTTTGTGGAAATTCATTTATCTGTCTGGAGCGGATTAACCGCGATAAACGATGGTTTACTGTATAACTGTGTGGAGAATATTTATAAACAGTGTGGGAGAGTTTCAAAGGGCTTAAAATATATAAAAATAACCATACAAACATATGGTTTCTACTTCGCGGATTTTCATCTATCGCGGGGGGGTCTGGAACGCAACCCCCGCGATCGAGGAGGGATTACTGTAATTCATTACATTTATATAGCGCTTTCCTCAGTACTCAAAGCGCTATCCACACAGGGAGGAACCGGGAAGCGATCCCACAATCTTCCACAGTCTCCTTACTGCAAAGCAGCAGCACTACCACTGCGCCACCTGTGAGGACAGTATTAGAATAAAGACGGGCAGACAACCAACAAATTGAAACAGACAAGAATTGAAAAGGGAAAGCCAGTCGTCAGAGGAAGGCCCGAGTCAAGGGCAGGCAGTCTCCTTGTGCGGATGCCTTCTTGTCAAAGCTGCTGCCACATGTGAGCCTTACAAGTGCGGAGCGACACCGCTAATGGCGTGGATCTTGTTCGGTGGCTCTGATTGTCACAGACAAAGCTGACCACATTACTCAGCATGTCCTCGTCACGTGTATCCATTGTTCCCAGGGGAAATGTGGTATTTACAGAAGCCCTTTAAATAAATAAATAAATACATAAATAGGAAGATACGTATATAAATAAAATGAATTATTATTGTTGTTGTTGTTGTGTAATTTTACGGATAGATATGAAAGGCACTATTATGTTATGACAGAAACAATATAACAAATAGAATTTGGTGTAGTTGACAGGATTACACAGACAGATAGATGTGAAAGGCACTATACAATAGGTAGGTAGAACTTTATTTGTTTCCAGGGGAAATTTGGTATTTACAGAATCCCTTTAAATAAATAAATAAATACATACATACATAAATAGGTAGATAAGTATATAAATTATTATTATAATTGTATCATTTTACAGATGGATATGAAAGGCACTATATGATAGATAGCTGTGAAAGATGCTATATAATACTGTAGAAAGATAAATAGAGATAAACAGCCATTTACACACATAAAAAATAAAGCACTCGAAAAGTAAGTGCAAAGCCCTACACACATGCAACATCCACTGTGTACATTTAATTTACTGTTTTTCTAAATTATAGAAGTAAAATCTGATGAATCTGACAAATGAGGTTTTAGGTTTATCACAAAACTGCTGGGAGTAAATAAAAGCACCCTATTATGGTAGAACTGCAGATGGCGCTAGTGAGCCCATTTCTGGTGACCCCAGCAGCTGCAGATGTCGTGCCGAGAGGATCAACTGAGTTCATCCTCGAATCAAACGGCTCGTCCTTCTCAGATGGTCTCGGGGTCTCAAATCGCTTTATCTGTGCACAGGGTCGACTGCCTGGGGTTGTCGTGCAGGACAATAAAGCTCCTCCAGTTGATTAGCACTTCATGCACTTGAGGAAACCTAGTGAAGACCAGGGGAAGTGCACTTAAGAGGGGGGCCACACAGCAGTTTTCTTTACACTGGGTATGAGCATCTGGAACAAATTATTGAGCCATGTCATTGAAGCCTGATGGCTTTTAAAAGCTCCTGGATGTCCGCGACATGTGGATGGTGCAGTTGAACTGGAGACTATGGAGAAGTGCGTTTATGATGGAGCACAGGAAACACAACTTCATTCAAAGTGTTGTGGGATTTTGAAACAAAGTAAAGATTTGTCAACTTGAAGGCCATAACAGATTTATTTTAAAATGTCAAGGACACCTAGTGAACACTAAGCAGAATTGCATTCAACATGAACCCCAGAGTAAACTTTTTCACACAAAGGCTCATGGGAATTGGAAATGAACGAGTGAATTGTCAGATTCAAGGGCACAACTGTTTTTTCTTTTTAATATTCGGATAGCGACTGTGCAGTGGTGCATTCAAAATGTAGACAAGGAAACACCTACCAAACAATCTTAGGAATTTAAAGTAAATTAGATAACTTTATATAAGGTATCTATTAAGTTACTTATCAATTACCACCATTGTGGGTGTGCAGCTTCCAAGAGACCTCGCTGGCCGCCACAGAGTTTTGGGTTATTGTGTTTCAGATCTTTTAACCGGCTTATTTTTTTTTTCATTGTCATAATTCAGATTTCACTCCAGACAACCCTCCAAGATTCCCAAATGTAAAATCTGAAAGGCGTGTATCTTAATAGTGCAAATGAACACAGACGTGCGCGCCTAGGGGACAGCTTAAGGTCTCTGCTCCAGGGTTTGGCGCTGTGCTCTAATGGCTGTTCTCTTCCTCCTTCAGCACAGCGGATAATTGACAGCCGTGACACCTCTGATGTCACTTCCGGTGTACATTCCCCTGGACCCAACTTTTCCTGCTAGAAGGACATTTAACCGGAAGTTTGGCCATTCTGGGTTCACTTCACTGTGGAACTCCCATCTGAAAAGACTTTCTGGGCAATTATTGTTTGTTTTTTTGCTTTTCAATTATAAGGAGTCACCGGGTGGTACCCCAAGTCTTTATCGTGCTTCGTCTAATCTCTTACTATATATATGTATATGTGTACCAAAATAAAGAAAGAAAAGCAACATTTGCATCCATCATTTCACTTTAAGGGAAATGTAAAAAATGGCAGTGGTGATTTATAACTGACACAGCTTAATTTTTGATTTGATAAAATTAATTCATTTCCGAAGGGAAATTATCTTCTCACATGACCTTCTGCGGGGATCAAAACTAAGGGTCAGCCATTGTATGGCATTCCTGGAGCAATTCCCAGTTTAAGGGCCCAATGGAGTAGAACATTAGAACACTCTGGACGAGAACAGGCCATTCGGCCCAACAAAGCTCGCCTGTCCTATCCACTTATTTCTTCCAAAAAAACATCAAGTCGAGTTTTGAAAGTCCCTAACGTCTTACTGTCCACCACACTACTTGGTCTCTTATTCCAGGTGTCTATCGTTCTTTGTGTAAAGAAAAACTTCCTAATGTTGGTGTGAAATTTACCCTTCACAAGTTTCCTACTCTGTCCCCGTGTTCTTGATGAACTCATTTTAAAGTCACCGTCTCGATCCACTGGACTGATTCCCTTCATCATTTTGAACACTTCACTCAGGTCTCCTCTTAATCTTCTTTTACTTAAACTGTAAAGGCTCAGCTCTTTTAATCTTTCTTCATAACTCATCCCCTGTAGCCCTGAATCAGCCTAGTCGCTCTTCTCTGGACCTTTTCTTGTGCTGCTATATCCTTTTTGTAGTCTGGAGACCAAAACTGCTCCCAGGACTCCAGATGAGGCCTCACCAGTGTGTTATAAAGCCTGAGCAGAACCTCCTGTGACGTGTACTCCACACATCAAGGCGCTATATAACTGTTAGCCTTCTTAATGGCTTCTGAACACTGTCTGGAAGTTGATATCTTAGAGTCCACTATGACTCCTAAATCCTTCTCATAAGGTGAACTCTCGATTTTCTGACCGCCCATTGTGTATTCAAACCTCACATTTTCACTTCCTATGTGTAATACAAGAGTAAGATCTCTTTGTTGAGTGAGTGAGGTCATAAGAGGGCCTCAAAGAATAGAAGTGCCATCGCTGAGCAGCTCGATCCTGATCCTCTCGGTTTGTATTCAGTAGGTTCACAAAGTCTTCACATCTCCCTTCACTTTCTGAACACTTTATTGTGATGGAGATTTCATTTTCTATGAATATAATTGTAATTTTTGCCATTCGATCTACACTTGAGAACCCGGCCTGGCAAAGTGAAAGCACATTTTCAGATGACTGTATTATTTATTTATTTGTCACCACCATTTCCATAGAATTGAATTGTCACGGCCATCTTCCGATAATGACTTATTATCTTATCTTCATGTATTACTAGCCTTACATTTTCTTCAAAGATCTCAATAACCAGTAAACTAAGTCATTAACCGGAAAATAAAGAAGGGGGTAAATACTTTTTCACAGCACTGTATTTACATGGCACTAACCTTTCCAAGTTTGTTGCCAGCTTCACCAACTCCTCATTTACCTGCATATTTATCACCTTACTTTATGAGTACGGCCTAGTCAGGAAACCAAGAAGGGGGCAGACACTTTTTCACGGCACTGTGGTGATTGGCACCGTTATTTCAATGGAATTGAATTCAAAACGCCTTCTCTTAGTTTATCCTCCACACTTTGCTTTGCGTTGCGAGTGCCACGCTTCATGTCGGGTTTGCATTAGTGAGGGATTGCTGGGATTTGGCTGCTCCTGCTGCCCGCATCTCATCCCTGCCCAGCCCTGGATAAGCAGGTATGGCATCAACAGGCAGAGATGCCTTCAAGCCTCAGCAACATTAAACCGACATCAGGAAAGCAGCCCTTTTCCACAGTGAACAAGACCGGAATTGTCTTGCAAATTCAACATATGGGAAGGTCCGCTTTGACGTGAGCGGATCGAAATTTCAATTGCAGTTTTCAGGGACTGCCTGGCGATTCTGTGTAAATAAATATGCGGCTCGTTCTTTGTAATTGGCATGACAAGTAGGATGAAATGAAACAGAGCTCCTGCTCGACGGCCGCTTTATTTACACTTCTCCGGCACTTTCTTACTGATACCGGCAGGATTTACGTGGCTTGAACCAATTAATTCCATTAGCAGGCAACTTTGATGCTGCGCACTACACCATCCGAACAGAACTTTCATTTGTGATCTTTGATCCCCCGCGACGTGTGTTCTGCGTGTCATTTCCTGAGAGCATTTCTAGGACCCTCCTGGAGGAGTGGGAGTTTACAGCAGAGCGCTTTGCCTCCATCAAATTAGAAACAAATGACGAGCATCCTTTGGAATCAAGCTTCACGTGAAGGAGTATGCAGTGCCAGTCAAAGACCACATGGGTGGGCCCCTTGGTGACTGGAGCATGTGCCCCCCTGCCTCCATTGTGAGGACACGGTCCGAGGTGCATGTGGACCACAAGGGTCTGCAGGGTGCGCCGCTTGGTGTGTGTAGCACACATTCTGTACTTTTAGACTTGGAGGACACTCCCTCTTGGATTGTAGTGCGAACGCCCCTTGAGTTACCAAAATGGCGCCCCCTGGTTTCATACATTCATTATTTCTAGACTTCAAGGACCTGGTTGGGGAGACTATCGGCACCCTAGGTGACCGCCTATGTCACCTAATGGACTGACCGACTCTTTGACTATCCCAAGATAATGACATGGGGATCGCTGAGCTATAAAATTGTAAGCCTGTGGTTCACAAAGGTGGGAAACCATCACCTAGAGATGACATTAGAGATCCTTTATTTTGGGAATGGGAGATGAGGGTCATTCTTGTCCCCTTAATGGGTGGGTGAAGATGTAAAAAATCTGGGGTGAAGACTGCAGATCTACAAAAGGACAATCTTCACCTTTAGAATCCTACGTTTGGATCTGGGAACGAGGACCTCAGGTATTGGGACCCATTAAACACCAAAGATGAAGACCGTGGATCTACGAGAGGGCAACCCTCTCTTTCAGAATTGTATGCTTGGCCCAGGGAAAGAAGACCCCTGGTATTGGGATCTTTTACTGTATCTGCCAGAGGTGAGTCCTTTGGTTGCACAAGAAAGCAAACCTCTTTTTCAGAATCATGTGCTTGGTCCACGGAAAGAAGATCTCTGGTATTGAGACCCATCAAGGATGAAGACCATGGATCTACAAGAAGGCAAACCTTTCTTTCAGAATCATCTGTTTGGATCTGACAAAGAAGATGTCTGGTATCAGAACCCATTAAACGTCAAGCGTGAAGACCGTGGATCTTCGAGGGGGTAAATCTCTCTTCCAGAATTGTGTGCTTGGTCCAGGGACAGAAAACCCCTGGTATTGGGATCTGTTACTGTATCTGTACTGTACTGAGTCCTGTGGATCCACAAAAAAGCAAACCTATCTTTCAGAATCATCTGTTTGGACCTGGAAAAGAAGCTCTTTGGCACCGAGACCCATTAAATGCCAAGGATGAAGACAGTGGCGCTACAAGATTGCCAACCACCCTTTCAGAATTGTCTGTTTGGATCTAAGAAGGAAGACCTGTTATCTGCAAGGGGTGAGGACTTTGGATCCACAAGAAAGCAAACCTCTGGAACTGGCAGAGAAGATGTCTGGCATGGAGTGCCATCTGTCAGCACCGGCTCTTCACTTTGACGGAGTGAGGGTCATCCTGATCTCTTTGATAGGTTCATCTGTGCAGGGAAAAACTGAAATCATAAATCACAGACGAGGTGTTAGGATTTGGTTCCTTTTTCTCTTTTGCCATCTAACTGAGGCCGATGTTCCTTGTAAGACCAACAACACCCCGTTTTCCTTACTGCTTTCCCCCCAGCACTGATTTTGGTAACATTCTAAGTGTGCGGACTTCTCGTAATCGTTAACTTACCCGAACTAATCATATGTGCCCCTCTTTTCACTAATGACTAGCAAAATAAGCAAATTCACGCACCCTTCACGTTGCAAAAAATCAGTCAAACATTGAGGTGCTGAAGTTAGTAAAGTTAGTTAGTTAGTTAAGTTAGTTAGGAGTAAGTCCATTTAGCCATCCATATCCTAACTACAGGGCACACACACACATCAGCCACACACCAGGGACAATTTAGGATCACCAGTGCACCTAACCTGCATGTCTTTGGACTGTGGGAGGAAACCGGAGTGCCCGGAGGAAACCCACACAGACACGGGGAGAACATGCAAACTCCACGCAGGGAGGACCCGGGAAACGAACCCGGGTCTCCTAACTGCGAGGCAGCAGCGCTACCCACTGCGAGGAGTAAGTCCTTAACTGCTAAATACAAGCAAACTCAGAGTGGGCGACCTACATACAGTCGCCACTTATGGGTTACCCCATAGTGCCAAATACGCCATGGGGAGAGCATATAGACCCCTCGCTAACGGTGACAAAGCATTCAGGACACCAACCACTGCGTCACCCCTGGAGAAAGTCTTTAGATAAAATTGATTTAGCTGTTAATCCATTCGATGATGAAAGCTGCGAAAGTCACTTAAAATAAACACTTTGTTCTTCAAAAATGATCTGACAAAGAGTAAGGAAAATTCCAGCATTAAATAAAGTTTTTATGGCCAATTACCTTCACACAGCTGAATCACCCATAACCAAAATCACAGCTCCAGAAGAAAGCTTACAATATGTTTTGCACATTTTATTTTGCTTCTGTGGACTTAATTATTTATGGGTTATTTGAGCAGTAAAGTTTTATCTACTCGGTAGAAAGGCAGGCAGAGGACGTTGTGGAATGGTTAAATACATGTGACGAGGACATGCTGAGTAATGTGGTCGGCTTTGTCTGTGACAATCAGAGCCACCGAACAAGATCCACGCCACTAGCGGTGTCGCTCCGCACTTGTAAGGCTCACATGTGGCAGCAGCTTTGACAAGAAGGCATCCGCACAAGGAGACTGCCTGCCCTTGACTCGGGCCTTCCTCTGACGACTGGCTTTCCCTTTTCAATTCTTGTCTGTTTCTTGACATTTTTATAATTTACCCACACTCATTTGTTTGTTGTCTGCCTGTATTTATTCTAATATTTGTAGTTGTGACCTGGGGCCTCATGTATAACGCCATGCGTAGAACTCGCACTATAACATGACGTAAGCACAAAAGCCGAAATGTGCTTACGCACAGAAAAATCCAGATACAGGAATCTGTGCGTACTCCGACTTCCACGTTCTTCCGCTACATAAATCCCGATCAGCGTGAAAAGTAACGCTCGTGCACGCGCTTTATGTAACGCCCCAACTCCTCCCAGAATTACGCCCCTTTGAATATGTAAATGCATATAAATCGCCCTTAAGCTCAGCCTTCTGTGAAAAGACAATGGGAAAAGCACGGGGGAAAAAATAAGAATTTCAGCGAATATCAAGTGGAGGCAAAGGAAAAGCTTACTATTTGTTCAAATAAACCGAGGTATAATCAACAAAAGGAAGTTGATCGAGTGACATAGCGTGTTGGAGAAACTTGAAAGCTCACGTTCACAAAATCACACAGTGCCGGAAATAAAAAAGAAGTCAAATATCAAAGTCGCTGTGAAAAGGCGAGTCGTAGCCCACTGTCTGAGTGTCATATGAAAGCTTATTAGGGTACAGAGAAAAAAAGGCACACAGTGGGGGAAAAAAGCACAAAATGTCAACTTCAATCTCGACATTTCCACTTTAAACACGTAGTTTATTTTGTCATTAAAGTAGAACATCATAAACTTCATTTTAAAATTGTTTAATTAACCAGTTTCTCAAATCACATCGTAACTAAAGTAGCACGTTAAATGCTTTGTTCTGTATGTGATCTTCTATGTGCTCTGTGTGTGTGAATCACTACTTGCTTCTTAAACCGGCTCTCTTCCTCCGACTGGACACAGAATCCATGACATTCGTGATATTACAGCTCTCTGAATAACTAAAATACTGAGATGTATACGTGATATCATTTTTATGATGATAGGAGTTAAAGCACGTTATTAAACATGTGTTTCACTTCGATGAAATAATTTATTGCAGCAGTAATCAGGGGTGGCTCTAGGCTTGTGGTGGCACTGGGCAGAGGAAGAATCGGTGGCTCCTTCGCCCGCCAATGTCAGTAAGGTATCTTGAGGCGCTTTTCCACTGCATAGTACGGTACGACACGGTTCAGTTCAGCTCACTTTTGGGGGGTTTTCCACTGGGAACAGTACCTGGTACCTGGTCCTTTTTTTAGTACCACCTCAGCCGAGGTTCCAAGCTCGCCGAACCGTTACCAAAACGTGACGTGTAAACTCTGCTGGTCACTGATTGGTCGGAGAAAATCGTCATTACTGTGTCACTGAACTTGCGACACGAGACACAACAGACCCGCTAGATTTTTAGCACAGCCAGCGAAGGTTCGGACGCACCATTTTTGTTTTAACCAAAAATGGCTGTTTCGTGGTCTATTGAGGAAGTACAGACGTTCCTCTCGTTGGTAGCCGAGGAGCGGATCCAGCGAGAGCTGGATGGGGCGACGCGGAATGAAAATGTTTTTCAGGAGGTCGCTAAGCTCTTGGGTGCACACGGCTACCATCGGACTTACAAACAGTGTAGGGACAAGTTAAAAAAAATGTCACGGCAGTAGAGGCGGCGCAACTATAACGATACGTGAATAATCCCGCCCACTCTAAAGCGGTACTAAACTGCAGTCGAAACGCAAACCGAGCCGAACCAAGGTGAGCTGTACTGAACCGTGCTGTGCCGTACTATGCAGTGGAAAAGCGCCATTATACACGGTGGATGGCCTCGTCCGTTACGGACACTGCATAGCCGCCTCGTGCTCATGACACAAGCATTTAACTTTTGCCGAAATTTGCCGTTGCGTTTTTAGCTGTGCTGTTATTTTCTCTTTCTGTTTTATATTCAATATATATTGCCGTAGCCGCCACTGCAGTCCTTGCTTTTCTTTCCCCAAGTAACCGATCGCCACACAATCAGCTCTGTAATAGAAGTTAAGCCATCTGTAAGCTTAGCGCCGATTCTTCAAAACATTTAAGGAATATTGAAATATCTTCGTAGTACGTGTTTAATTATTCTATCCTTCACGACACTACCAGTGAAGAATATAGATTATTTAAATGAAGTTAAAGTTTTATCTGTATAATTTAATAAACATATTTTGCTGCATTTCACCTTAAAAATGATATCGTCATCATATGTAAATACGCGCTTTATAAAGTGGCTCAGGTTGTGCGATATTATAACTGTAGTTCAAGTTTACAGTGAGGTGATTGTACTTATAAGTACAAACAGTTCTACAAGGTGCAATTGATTGAGTGCATTTAAAGTTCTTGGGATGAAACTGTTTCTGAACCGCGAGGTCCGTACAGGAAAGGCTTTGAAACGTTTTGCTGTGGCTGAGACAGCGTGTCCATGAAGCTGTATACCGATAATTCTGTTTCCGATCAGCTGCTGCTGTGATTCACACTCAGATACAGTGATGTAAATACTCCGAGTGGTGCAGTGAGAGGAATATGGAAAAAGATGATCCGCTGTGGCAACTCCTAACGGGAGCAGCTGAAAGAAGAAGAAGGTGCAGTGAGAGTAACAACGCTAAAGCAGTTATGGTATTTGGAATACTATGGCTGTTCCCTGGACCATTATATTGTTACAAGTTAATTACAATCAGATGCATTACACTAATAAACAATATGCGGTTAGTTTCAGTGTATTTATAAAGCCGCGTCAGGAATAATAAGGTGTAACCACACAGAAACAGTAGCATTTCTTTGACGCTGGGTGCCGCCAGTCTGCAAAACCGAGCGGAGAACTTGCGTACGACAGGGTATGAGGTACCGTGGAAAAGTGTGTGGCTTTACGCCAAGTGTAGGTTTTATACATCGCGATTTGAACGTGGAAAAGTTCTTACGCAACATTTCTGTGCGTACGCACCGTTTGTACATGAGGCCCCTGGTCTCTGGCACCAAAATGACATGCTAAGGCCGCTCAGGTGTTCAGTAACCCTGAGGATTAATAAAGTAGTCTATCTATCATTTAGTGCCTTTATCTATCTGTCTATCTATCTGTCTATCTGTCTGTCTGTCTGTCTGTTATATAGCACCTTTTATCTATCTATCTATCTATCTATCTATCTATCTATCTATCTATCTATCTATCTATCTATAAGGCATGTTTGACAATTAACACATTGACTGCTAAATACAACTTCATTCATTGTAGGTGATCAAGTGGCAAACCCCACCGACAAGCTATCTCATATGTCTATGTGGCTGTAGCTCCAAATACAAGCAAATTTGCACATAACTCATAAATAAATGACAGTAGCGTCAGAAATATGAATGAAAACAAGCACGGTGTCAACAAACAGAATTTTTTACGGTCAGTTCCTTTTATCTTTTTAGTCATTGTTTGAAAACACTTATTCTTCACATGAACACCTGCAGCTAAGTCTGTTCAGTCCCGGCCAGTTCTTGGATGGGAGACCAAACAGGGAAAGCTTGGGTTGCTGTGGGAAAAGGTGTTGGTGACGCCAGCAGGGGGCACTTACCCTGTGGTCTGAATGGGGACCCCAATGTCCCAGTGCAGTTTCGGGGACACTGTGCTGTAAAAATGGCACCGTCCTTCAGATGAGATGTAAAACCCAAGGTCCTGACTCCCTGGGGCCATTAAAGATCCCTGGGAGTCCTTCATAAAGAGTAGGGTGTATTCTGATGTCCGGGCTAAATTGCCCACCATGGTCTTTCTGGCCCCGTAATCATCCCCTGCCTCTAAATGGCTAACTATCTCTCAACTCTTCACTACCTAACAGCTTGTGTCTACTGAGAGTACAGGCACAAAAATGGCTGCTGCTGCATCATCCAGATGGATGCTGCACATTAGTGGTGGTTAAAGTGGCTCCCCACTCACTTTGTAAAGCACTTTGAGTAGTGAGAAAAGAGCAATATAGACGTGAAGAGTTATTATTATTATTATTTATCATAATGCCATCTTTTGGAATGAAAAATGCAATGCAGGGTGGCGCAGTGGTAGCGCTGCTGCCTTGCAGTTAGGAGACCCAGGTTCGCTTCCCGGGTCCTGTTTGCATGTTCTCCCCATGTCTGCGTGGGTTTCCTCCGGGTGCTCCGGTTTCCTCCCACAGTCCAAAGACATGCAGGTTAGGTGGATTGCTGATTCTGAATTGGCCCTAGTGTGTGCTTGGTGTGTGGGTGTGTTTGTGTGTGCCCTGCGGTGGGTTGGCACCCTGCCCAGGATTGGTTCCTGCCTTGTGCCCTGTGTTGGCTGGGATTGGCTCCAGCAGACCCCCGTGACCCTGTGTTCGGAATCAGCGAGTTGGAAAATGAATGGATGGAAATGCAATGCATATGTCTCTGTTATATGCCATTTGGTATGGGATCTTTAAAAGCAGTGTTAATGTTTGCGATGTGCCATCTGTCAGAATGACAAATGCAATGCTTATGTCTCTGTTACATGCCATTTGGTATGGAAGTCGTTAAAGCAGTGTTAATGTTTGTGATGCACCATCTGTTGGAATGGAAAATGCAATCTACAGGTCTCTATTATATGCCATTTGATTGATAGATAGATAGATAGATACTTTATTAATCCCAAGGGGAAATTCACATACTCCAGCAGCAGTATACTGATAAAGAACAATATTAAATTAAAGAGTGATAACAATGCAGGTATAACAGACAATAACTTTGTATAATATTAATGTATTCTTACCCCCTCCCCCCCCCCCCAGGTGGAACTGAAGAGTCTCATAGTGTGGGGTCTCCTCAGTCTGTCAGTGGAGCAGGACGGTGACAGCAGTCTGTCGCTGAAGCTGCTCCTCTGTCTGGAGATGATCCTGTTCAGTGGATTCTCCATGATTGACAGGAGTCTGCTCAGCGCCCGTCGCTCTGCCACGGATGTCAAACTGTCCAGCTCCGTGCCTACAATAGAGCCTGCCTTCCTCACCAGTTTGTCCCTCTTCTTTATGCTGCCTCCCCAGCACACCACCGCGTAGAAGAGGGCGCTTGCCACAACCGCCTGATAGAACATCTGCAGCATCTTATTACAGATGTTGAAGGACGCCGGCCTTCTAATGAAGTATAGTCGTCTCTGTCCTCTCTTACACAGAGCATCATTGTTGGCAGTCCAGTCCAGTTTATCATCCAGCTGCACTCCCAGGTATTTATAGGTCTGCACCATCTGCACAGTCACCTCTGATGATCACGGGGTCCATGAGGGGCCTGGGCCTCCTAAAATCCACCACCAGCTCCTTGGTCTTGCTGGTGTTCAGGTGTAGGTGGTTTGAGTCGCACCATTTAACAAAGTCCTTGATTAGGTTCCTTTACTCCTCCTCCTACCCAAAGCAAATTTGGTACGGGATTCATAAAAGCAGAGTTAATATTTGTTATATGCCTTATGTTAGAATGGCAAAAGCAATGCTTATGTCTCTGTTATATGCCATTTGGTATGAGATTTATAAAAACTGTTAATTTTTGTGGTGCACCATCTGTTAGAATGAGAAATACAACACATATGTTTCTGTGTTATGTCATTTGGTAGGGGAGTCTTAAAAGCAGTGTTAATGTTTGTGATGCACGATCTGTTACCTGCATTATAAGATACATTCCACTGTAAACGTTAACGCTGAGGTCACGTCGATTACTTTGATATCAGCCCGCCTTAGATGGGTAGCACAGCCAGTCAAGAAATGATCTGATAGAAACATAACATTGAACATAACTGACATTAATATGACAGAGCTACACTTTTCTAATCCCGTGAATTTAGATATTTAATCTCTGCCACCAGAATAAAAAAGAGCGATCAAGCAGGCACTTGAAGAATAATTTGTGATCGTTGACTTCTTTCTTTTGATTGTCCATCTGGATTGTGACACCAGACAAAGTTGTTGGTAACAGCCTAGGATTTTGTTCCTCGTGTCCTTAAACTGGTTCTGACGAGTTTAGATTAACGACGCACTCGATCAGATTTTCACGGAGAAGCTTCATGATGTCAAGTACAATAAACCCTCTGCTTGCGTTAAGCTCCTACTTCAAATTAAGGTCGGTCAGTAATCATCTGAATGCTAGTGGTGCCTGTTCGGAATTAGATTTCAAAACTTGAAAGGAATATCCCACGTAGAAACTTTTTCAAATACATTGCCTGTTAGTCCCCAGACGGGATTACAGAGTTAATGTGAACTCCTACCTGTCAGTCTGCAATTCAGGCGAGAAGAAATCGTTTTCTATACGTTGCCTGTAGTTGAGATATGGCAGTGATTTCCCTCGTCATTATTATTTCATTTGTGTATCCTGAGGAATCGGCTCTTCTCCCCTAAGAGAGAGGAAGAGTGAGCTTTATTAGAGCTGAAGAAGCCTCTTTTTACGTTGTTTTCTCCACAAATCGCATGTCTGTGTAGTAAGGGGTTAGAAGCGGCACCTTAACAGGCTTACTCTCGGGTCGCTCGGTGGTCCTTTGGTGGCTCCCTGATGCTTAAATGCATTGTCGTCTAACTTCACTTTTTACTTTTGATTGGTCTTTGGGCCCCAAGTGTTCACATCCGAAGGGATCTGGAAAGCCGACAATGCAATCTAATGTCTCCACCTTCACAATTATTACATTTCCTCCCCTCCTCGCTCACAATGATATCAATTTGAACATTGCGCCCTAATATTTCTTGCAGTAACTTAAATTTATTTTGAAAACCTGTAGCTGGTAGGAAGCACAGCAAATTTTATAAAGGCAACATCAATCTTTATGTCAGCAGGAAGGTGGGCTTTCAGTGGAGAAAATAGGGGAAAAGGAAAAAAACGGCAGAAAGCAAGGACAGCAGAGCCTCCGGAAAAATCACCCGGGTCTCTGGAACCTGCGGGTGCCCCCCAGTCTCATGGGAAGTAACATCATCTGTACACAAACATCTGTAGGTCCTGCTTGGGTTTCTTGTGTCAGTTAGTGTTTTACATAAGTCAGAAGGTCCTGAGTGTCTTCTAACACACAACATGTGCAATGCTTTAATTAAGTTAAGTTTAAATTAGGGTTAGGGTTTAATTAAGTTGCATAAGCTTATGGTTGGCATTACTGCAGCACCACCAGTGGAATTTATATCTGAATCCCGTGTCATGTATGCGTGTCAGAGGAGCATCTTCCGGGCTCACCTAAGGTCAGCAATGCCCCTCCGGGGCAAGAGGGGGTACCGTCGCTAACAGTATCATCTCTTTTCTTCTCCACACCACCAAGGGTAGCTGACTCTGCCCCTTCCGGTCCATCCATCCATCCATTATCCAACCCACTATGTCCTAACTACAGGGTCACGGGGGGTCTGCTGGAGCCAATCCCAGCCAACACAGGGCGCAAGGCAGGAAACAAACCCCAGGCAGGGCACCAGCTCACCGCAGGGCACTCACACACACACATCAAGACCACACTAGGGACAATTTAGAATCGCCAGTCCACCTAACCTGCATGTCTTTGGACTGTGGGAGGAAACCGGAGCACCCGGAGGAAACCTACACAGACACGGGGAGAACATGCAAACTCCATGCAGGGAGGACCCGGGAAGCGAACCTGGGTCTACTAACTGAGAGGCAGCAGTGCTACCCACTGGGCCACCATGCCACCCCCCCTTCTGGTCATAGACCAATAAAAACCCAATGTCCCCATATGGTGGGACATCTTATTTGGAGCAGGTCTTCATGGAGGAGCGAGCCCCACCACGCAGACCCACTCTTTGGAGCACATAGCCTTTTGAAGCCAAAGTTTGTTTTTTTTTTTGTGTTTTGCGCCCTCTTGCACTTGTTTTGTGAGATTCAAAGGGCCAACCCGGCTGGCACCCCAATACTTTTCGAGACTCTTTCTGTATTTCTTCCACCGTCCACACCTGACTCTATTCAGGTATCTGTTTTTACATCAGAATCTTGGTAACATATACATATATAATGGAAGATTATTAAGGCCAAATTTAAAGCAATCCCATGTGTTAACTGGGATGAAATGCAACACATACGCAAGTGGGACATTTGATATTGGTGCGGTTATTGTGTCAAAATTAGAAACAATCGATTGCTTTTCTCTGTGGCACACAGTTTTTGTGTCACTTTAAAATGCAATACAAAATCACATTGCGCTTCCATTAATGTCCACAGATCACGTGTCATCACTCAGAGCAAAGCAGGCGTATTGCGTTTCGCTCAGCGGAAGTTCTGTGTGAGTCGCGTTTCAGTTCGTGCCAAAAACTCCACGAAATCCAATGACCAATCCTTGTTATAGGGCGGGGCAAGAGGGTGTTGACAGTTGGCCTAAGAGGCGTTCCACTTCCAAATGCTTCTGTATTCAGGCGGCGAGCATCATTTTGAGAGAACCTGTTGAGACCCCCCACAGCCCCCACCCCCCAGATGAATTACCTCTTAATCTTTCAGAGTGGATATCGAATTTTGTTGACTCAAGGGGTTGAGAGCAGCAGGGACGAGGGCGATAAAAGCTGTAAACGCTGATAAAACTCACCATTAATGTAATAGGTAGAACCTCTTTACTAGGAGGACTGTTGGACTCGTTGATTTGATGTCGAATCCACATGTGTGCGTGAGTAGCGGAGAGTAAACAACGTCTAGAATGGCATCAACATCAGATGAGAGTGCAAAGCAAACGCGCAAAGCAAAATACTCCGTGCATATCATTTATTTATTTTTTTGCATATTATTGCTGAATTCAACTCTGACTTATCGAACTCCGATTTTGTGATGTGGATATCGAAAAATGAAAGTCCGGAGCCTGCATCAGCTGATCGGTCCCCAGCTAACACACCTATTGCAATGTTTGCCTGGGAGGGCTACACGGACACTTATCAAACTGCGATTTTGATGCAAACGAACTGGAGATCGAAATAAACGAGAGTCAGGTACCTGCATCAGATGATTGGTCCCCAGCTAATCGTGCACCTGATGCTCTTGCAACAGCATCCGCCTGGGAGGACTACACGGACACTTACCGAACTCAGATGTCGATACAAATGATCTGGAAATCAAAAAACGAAAGTCAGGTACCTGCAGCCCCTCGACTACTTCAAGTTGTGTTTTTCCAGAAGTTTCCTTTCAGCTTATGAGTGATGAGACCAACAGGTATGTGGTAAGTATTTGAAATCACATACTTTTGAGGCTCATGGAACACAAAACAGACTGATATTTGTCATAAATACGTCATTTATGTTGATTTATGCGTGAAACCATCACTTTGTGTGTTTGTTAGAAAACTGAGGTTTTTGGGAAAAATATTCAGCCACGTGGGACAAAATGGGAAAAAAAGATAATTAGCCCTAAAAGAGTTCAATTCTCCATTGGAACATCTGCTTCAATCTTTGAGAAGTCTTGGTCTCGTTCTTGCCTTCCATTATGGCTGCCATAACCGATTATCAATTGAGAATTAAGAGATGTGGGATAAAATAACAAGGTGATCACGTGGATGTGATTTTTGTTTTCTTCATAAACAAGGTAGAGAATGTCAGAAGAATTGGATGATCTTTCTAAGCAAAAAAATAATAATAATGCGTGTAAGTGCAAAACGACTTCTTCTGACCCGAGTCTGCCCAAGATGGCAGTTCCTCCTCATGTAGCAGTTGTACAGAAAGGGGTGCGTCCAGATGAACAGACGCCGTGTATTATCGTAGTATTTCCCTCTACTTACCCTTTACCTGTTTTTTTGAAAGGTAAGTGTACTCATCAAGTTCGTTACCGGGTTGGTCTACTGTCACACTTTAAGATTAACACACAGATATACACACAGACCCTCAACAGTGCCCCATGAATGACACAAACACAGCTGGTTAATCTCAAGCACTTTAAACCACACAAGTGCCTTAGGAATAACACCACTGGTCACTCTCTCAGCACTTCAAGAGACTAACTTATTATCGGCACGAGCAACATACAATGTTTTAAAGATATCTCAGACCTAAATATTACTTTTGGTCTCCAAGAAAATATTCAAACATACAAAGGCTCAGCATCCTTGACTATCGGCCATTTATCAGTCAAGAATGCTTTACTTGATGTCCTGTTCCCTATTATTGGGTGGATCTCTCACTCTCAGCCTTAATAAACCTCGCAGCACAGAGCATATGGCAAACCTCCAGCTACACCTGGTGCTCAAAGAAATCTACCTTATTACTTCAATCACTGTAGACATGAAGACAAAGCATAGAAAGTTTAAAGCAGCGTGGTATTTATTACTGGAATAATAATACCAGTAGAACAAAGAATAATAGAAAACAGGACTGATAGCAAAGTCTGGATATATATAGTCTTTAGAAAAAGCTTACGAAAAAGTAAAGATGACAAGGATGAATGTCACAGGCAGCTTGTGATCTCATGAGATGCTTTTCTGACGATCAGATGGAAACGGCCGCACTTTGACGTCGCTCTGTTCTCTTCTGATATCTTCATCCCTTCTTCTTCCTCCCTCCCTCCCTCCTTCCTTCCTATATTGAACCTCAGACGAGACATATTTATTCTAAAATTCTACCGCGGGGTTTTGCAAGATGTGGTTGTTAGATATTCTGATTGGGTGGCTGTCAATATGATGAATGAATGAATTCACTGTCTGTTTTCCCAAACAATAAAATGTTTTGAGGTATCGGCAGGTTTTCCTTTCCCAGGCTGTAAAATAATTTGATGTCCATCCTTTCTCAGGTTATAAAGTAATTGAGCCACCAGCATGTCTTCCTTTCTTTGTTGGAACAGCTGTTTTAAAAGTGAGATATAACTGGGAAGAAGACATGCTTTGATTTGTCCTGACTGTAGTTCATCTGTTGTCTTGTCTTGAACAAAATGTAATGGAAATATAACCCATAATGTACAGATTTTGTACCCGACAACACGCCGGAAGTGATGTCGGTGAAAGAGAGCTGTCAAACTTCTGATCTGCAGAGAGGGGAAAAGAGAGAGACCGTTATGACACAGCACCACCCCCTGGACCGGCGGAGAATTCCCATCACCTGAGCCCTATTGCTTTGTCCTAGGCACACGTGCGTGAGAATGGATTGAAGAAGTTGTTCTGGCCGTGGAGTTGTACTTTATTTCCATGCAGATTGCCATATTATGTGGATCATGGAGTGTCCATTTGGAATAACGGAGCCACGCAATTTATTACACACGGTTCCTTTTGAAGTGCATTGTTATAATGTATAGGTTTTGGGTGTCGAATTTATCCCCCCGACAATAAAATGGCTTTATTTTGATGGAAAAGCAAGTTGTCCTGAACACAGCCGTAATAAGTGTAGTTCAATGACATTAAAGAGAAGTGACTGTAAACCCCTGTCCAGGTGTCATCAGGCCTCTCGTATTCTCAGAAACCCGTCTGCATTGCATTTCCCGATCTCAGCACCCATTTGCTTCCATGTCAGGTTTTCATTTTTAGTTTCTTCAGCGTTTTGACTCGGCTTATTGTTTTTATTTTATTTTCTCATTCGCTCAGACAGACGGATGTCTCAGCTGCTTGACTGTCAATGAAGCAGGCCTGTCTGTTACTCGTTATGGTTTCCTTGTTTTGCCTCGTAGCGAACTACGGCAGGATGACAGGTACAGGAAGCAACCTCAGGATGTCAATTAGCTTAGCAACTTAAAAAAAAAGAGTAAATAAATAAAGGTTCTCTTAATTTGATAGCTATTGGCACTATCAAAATGGAAGGCCAACAGCCGTTAGCCACATGAGCTCGGCGGAAACTGCCCAGTGTGTTTTTACTTTGCGAAAATCTCCCGTTTCCTGAATATGTAAGATAGATATCGCTGCTTCTTCATTACTTACTGAATTCTTTAGTCACTAATTGCAGCAAACATATGACAGGTCTGGTTTTACGGTGGATGAAATTTACTTGTGCAGGTTAATTAAACCCACGCAACATCACTGGATCATCAAATAATCACAAGACCCCATTGAGAAAATATTCCCGTGTCCTCCTTTTCACATACCACAGAGACACAATGATGTACTTTGTCTCTTAAGCAAGGAATCCTGCAAAACGTAGCTGAAAAGCTGAAATGTCCCTCCACTGTATAGTTTGTGATCTACAAGTTTTATTTCCAGATATCATTTTTACTTTCTTTGAATGATTGGAAGGCAAAGCTGTCACAGCCGTCATTTTGAAATTCTCTGATGATTCTGCACTAATGGAGCAGCGATGCCACCCGCACTTCAGAAGAGGTCGTCCACTTGAACCTAAGCCTGTTTGAGTCCGGTCAGCACTTGGATGGGAGACCATCTAGGAATTGTTAGGATTGCTGCTGGAAGATGTGCAGGCAAAGGCAACAGGGGGCGCTTACCCTAGGGGTCTGAATGTGGATCCCAATGCCACAGTGCACTGGCAGGGACACTGCAGTGTAAAAATGGCACCGTCCTTCAGATGACTCTCAGTGCTTATGAGAGATCCTTGGGCATCCTTTGTAAAGAGTAGGGTGTATCCTGATGTCCTGGATAAATTAGTCATTTTGGCCCCCCTAATCATCCCCTGTCTCTAACTGGCTAATTATCTCTCTCACCCTTTCACCACCTAACAGCTAATGTGTGGTGAGCGTACTGGCACAAAAATGGCTGCC
>JANRMT010062845.1:13666665-13681246 GCA_026402145.1 Polypterus bichir lapradei | reverse complement strand
CCTAACAGCTAATGTGTGGTGAGCGTACTGGCACAAAAATGGCTGCCGTTGTGTCATCCAGGTGGATGCTGCACACCTGTACTAACCCCTACTTTCTCTTCTGTTCTGTTTCCGGTTTTCTGTGGTGGCGATCTGCACCACCACCACCTAATCAAAGCACCATGATGCCCTTACATTGATGGATTAAAGGCCAGATGTCCACATGACCGTCATCATCAAATTCTTCCATGTGAACCCTGAATACCATGAGGACTGATTGAGGTTGTCTGTGTTAGATAGAATGCCTAGAGGGGGCTGGGTGGTCTCGTGGCCTCGGTACCCCTGCAGATTTTATTTTTTTCTCCAGGAGTCTGGAGTTTGTTTTGTTTTTTCTGTCCTCCCTGGCCATCGGACCTTACTCTTATTCTATGTTAATTAGTGTTCCCTAATTTTGATTATTTATTTTGTCTTTTTTCTTTTTCTTCATCATGTAAAGCACTTTGAACTACATTATTTGTATGAAAATGTGCTATAGAAATAAATGTTGTTGTTGTAGTGGTGGTTAAAGCGACTCCCTACTCACTATATAAAGCACTTTATGTAGTGAGAAAAGTGCTATATAAGCATGAAGAGTTATTATTATTAGTAATAGTAGTAGTAGTATTATAATGCCATCTGTTGGAATGAAAAATGCAATGTACATGTCTCTGTCATATGCCATTTGGTATGGGGTTCATAAAAGCAGAGTTAATTTTTTTTATGTGCCTTTTGTTAAAGTGGCAAAAGCAATGCTTATGTCTCTGTTTTGTGTCATTTGGTATGGGATTTGTAAAAGCAGTGTTAATGTTTGTGCTGTGCCATCTGGCTAATTATCGCTCTCACCCCTTCACCACCGAACAGGTAATGCAGATGACTCTGCACTTATCACCATTACATTTCTAATGAACATCTGAAATTAGAGTGACTTGCGCTAATTCAGAGTTTGTATGGGTTGAAATGTTATGACTTCTTTGCCCGCTGAGTTAATACCAATGCCTGGACAAAACTGACATGTGCAAAGATGCATTGGAAATTAGCGTTAGGGTTAAGTATGTTTAGCTTTGGACGGCTCAGTCCTTGGTCGTGTCCCTTGTCCCCACTCACAAATTAGGGTTGTTTAAATGACAGAGCCGTTGAGGTGCTGTAGACTTATTTCTCCCGCACCAACGACTGAATCTGCATTAGCCTGTTAGAACCTTCATCCAATGAGTAATGATGACCAGGGACGCAACAGTGTAATGAATGGCTAGTTTTGTTTTTTTAGTTATAAATAGTTAAGAAATTTGTGGAGGTCTAAATCCAAGAAAGCTACCCATTTATCATGATTAATATCGTCCCAAATTCCCACTAATTGGATTTTCATGGTGTATATTATACACTTTGGGGCCTGTAACAATAGTTGATTAATAAACGTTGCTACAACACAACACAACTGTTTACTACAAATCTTGAAAGTTTTAAATGATGAGGCTATAGGGGTATCATTAGGAGCTAATGGGCATTCATTATTGCGGTACAAGGTTTCAAGATGAATGCCATCTTATTCTGTCCTCCTCCTCCTCCTCCTCCAGTTATTACCTGATCTGTTCTTGTACCAGGATTAAGCTGCTCACTGGCTCGACAGGAGCCAAAGGCCACATAATAATTAAGAAACTTCAATAGCTCGAGCCTGTCTTTGTTAATGGCAACACAAAAGCTTTCAATGAGCATCATGATTTTTTACCTGCTGTCACAAAGGATATAATTATTGTAAGATGTACATCAAACCTTTTTTAATTAATCCCCAATGGCAGCATTCTTAAGATGTAATTTACTTCTGGAATAATATTACTTTAAGCGGACTCAGTGTTGCCCCATAGGGTAACAAATGCCTCTGTCTTTCGACATTTTTTTCTTTAGTATTTCTATTTGTTTAAGGTCGTTGGTTTCATTAATGCTCGGTAGCATCCCCACCTGAAGGTAACAAAGCTCTTTTTTTATTCGCTTGCACTGATTATAGAAATGTGTTGTTCGTGTAACATCAAAATGTTCTCAGACCCTCTTTATTCAATTTGGGGCAAAGCGGGCAAAGTGAACTACTGCGGCATTGACAGCGAGGTGAAAACCAATGCTGAACGGAGCACCGCCTCATCACAGTGCTCATTCAAACACACACGAGTCCAATTTACTAACCCCAATCCATCTCGGGGAGACAGCCGGACTGGGAATGGGATTTGAATCCGGATACTGCCCTACTCACGTTTAGGCTGCGGTGAATTAAGAGAACACAACACACTGATTTACCAAACTTTGTAGGCTTATTACTTTAACCTGCGCTGATGCTCCCATTTGAAAAGCTAAGGGTCCTAGGGGTATTATAAAAAATGAAGGTGAAAGAGGGCATCTCTGTTTGCTCCTGTGTAAATAAAAAGGGCAAGAAGAGCCTTGTTAATTGGTACAAAAGTGTGTGGCCTACTGGGTAAAATTTTAGTTTAATAAAATACCGTATATACTCACGTTTAAGTTCTCCCACGGATAAGTCGGGGCTTAATTTTACCATAAAATTTCTGGTATTTTTATAATGTCGGTCGTATAAGCCGAATGTTGAAAACTCACGCTGTTGGTCCAAGAGATTATGATATGCTAATGCCCACCTGAGAGAGTAACCACCAAGCGCGAGGCCTTTTTTAATTCTATGTTTTGTGCCTACGTGACCACACGGTAATGCCTGAACTATTCAGAAGCGACGTATGCACTGTTTTGTGATTTTTGATTTTTTTTTCTCACACCCTCATACATTTTTATTGTAAGAGCATCACTTACCTATGACAGAGCGTTCGATCAGAAGAAAATATGAAGCTGGTTTTAAATTAAACGTCAATGAAGTGGCAAAAGAAATTGGTGACTGCGTTACTGCAACAAAATTTAATGTGTCTGAGAAACTGGTGCGAGATTGGAGGAGGCAAGAAGATGTAAAAAAAAAAATGTAAGGGTCGCATTTTTGAATGGGCCTTTAAGTCGGGGTCTGATTTTTATGATCGATTTTTCGGGTTTCAAGACCCGACTTATATGCGAGTATATACGGTAAACACCATAGTTGTACTCGTCCACTCTGTTCAATAGATGTTATACTTGAATTAGGCTGCCAAAACTGAAAAGTTGGCTCCATAGAAGAGGTCTCAACAGACTTCAGTCCAACTACAGAACCTTCATGGTAGGTGGTTTAAAAGCTGGGCAGGGAAAGTAATGTCATTGGGGCAGGAACTGGAAATTATGTCATTGGGGACCGGAACCGGAAGTGGTGTCCTCTGGCCAGGAACTGAAAGTGGTGTCCTCGAGTCCAGGCGAAATTTCCAGTGGTTGGTCTGCCGATGAACAAGAGAGAGGATTAGTGCACCCTGCCACCCCCGGTCTGGCACGGAATTATCCCTTTGTGAGCCCATCAGCCGCCTCCCATGAGCATGTGTGGGACACCATATTTTGCTTAAAGGTCACAGTTCCTGTTGTGCAGTGGGAACGCAGCCACACAAAAGTGACCAGGGGACACAAGTGACCACATCATGCGGGTCCCCAGAAACCAAGTTCCTGTGGTTCTGGGGGGGGGCACACGCCAGTCGGCTTTTTGTCAGTCTTTATCCTAACAGTTTACACTTTTTAACTCAAACGACTGCAGAACGTTCATTGGAGCCAACCGCGGCATTTTCCGTTTACTGTAACTTGTTATTCCAATACACTTCAAGGTCCCTCATATCGCACTTTAATCAAAATTAGAATTATCATTTTTCTTTATGAAGTTTTAAATATGCTCATCCAATTGTTGCATTCTAGTCTAACAATGAGTTATTGATTTTCCATCATCCCCTTGGCACTGGTATGCCTGCAAAAGAGAATTTTTAATTGTAGGGGCCTGCAATCAGACATAATAATAGGGTGAATAGTATCTTTTGTAAATGCTAAAAAAAAAAAAAAAATGCTACCTAGTAATCCTGAAGGTGCATTGTGTCTATTGTCGAGAAAAGGAATAGCCCATCTCTCCAAAGTGAAAGATTCTTTGTGCGTCTCATAAATTGTGTGCATTAATCAGCTTGGAAAGTGCTAAAGCCGCTTAAGAGAGCAGAGTCAGCAGCTCGCCGCGCTTGTCCAGAGCATTGCAGGCGCCTCAGAGTATTAAGGAAATGTTCATAGAAAACGAGAAGGCAGCATCCGTTTCCACAGTGACTATGGGATAGTCCACGTTTGGGCCGTGGACGTTGTGAAATTATTAGACTCGACATACTCAAAAAGCCACCCGTATATTTGATATATGTAAATGGTTTGAAACTAGCATTGATGGGCATGGATTGGAGTCCGGAAAAGAGGGCGGTTTTAAAGTGGCGTAGTGAACCAGGAAGTGACGTGCTTCTGGGTCGCCACCGGAAGTGATGTCTTCAGAGTTGCATCAGACAGGTTTTACCTTTTTTTTTTTTGTCTGCAGAGACAACAGAAGAAAGTTTAGCGCACCCTGCCACCCCCAGCTCCCTCCTATTTACACGTGTATGACAGCATGAATGATCCTAACTGGATTTGAGATCCGTCTTCCACTATGAACGTTCAGTCTACTGGTTCAATGCCTAGTTTTGGTCTTCATGAATCAAAATGGCAGCCCGACCCTTTCATTCTTGGTAATTATGATGACACTTCAGATGAATTTCTGGTCATCCCTTCAGTCTTTTGAAATCGAAGTGTCTGCATGAGGTCCTGATAATAAGGGGGAGAGAAGGCACTGGCATCTTACCAGAGGGTAATACACCCGACTGAGAAGGAGAGTCCTCCTGTGGGACACAAGAGGGACAGACAAGACACTGGCATAGGTCCACCATGAACAAGGTCCGTCCAAAAAGAAACCAAACTCACAACTTAATCAGACTTCAAAGTGCTGCCCTCCTCTATTTCTACGTCACTCCCATTTCTGGAGTCCTGCTCAGAGTGCTCTGGACCACAGGCCAGGCTGGAGGTTGACCTTCCAACAAGACCATGCAAAGCACAACACAGCAGTGGCTTATGGATAAAGCTCTGGCGATGTCCTTGAGTTGTATAACCAGATCCTGGATTTGAACCCAATGAAACATCTCTGTAGAGACCTGAAAACACCACCAATGGTCTTTATCCATCTTGACAGAGCCTGAGAAGGTCTGCAGAGAAGAAGGGCAGAAAATCAATAAATCCTGGGTGTGTGAAGGTCGTGAAAGCAGACCCAAGATGATAGCAGGCTGTAAATGGCTGCCAAAAATGCTTCGGCTAAGTACCGAGTAAGTGAATGAGGAGTCTTCATCCAACTTGACGAAGCTTGAGAAGATCTGCAGAGAAGAATAGCATGAAATCTTCAAACCTGGGAGTGAGAAGCTTCTGGCATCAACTCCAAGAAGATACCAACATGGAATGGCAGTCAGAGAAGCTACAGCCAAGTATTGAGTGAGTCCCCAAGAAGATATATGGCTGGAATGGCTGCCAAAGAGCCTTTGGCTGAGTAGTGAGTAAGAGATTATTCATCTCTCATGATGAAGTTTGAGAAGATCTGCAGAGAAGAAGACAGAAAATCACCAAATCTGGGAGTGTGAAGATTCGTTGCAACAGACTCAAGAAGATACCAGTCTGGAATGGATAACAAAGAGTCTTCAACTAAGTACTAAGTGCGTGATTTGTCATCCATCCTGATTTAGTTTGAGAAGATCTGCATAGAAGAAGCCAGACAATCACCAAATTCAGGTGTTACAACAGGCCCAAGAAGACAGCAGGCTGGAATGGCTGCCAAGGAGGCTTCGGCCAAGTAGTGAATGAGCGAGTCAGTCAGTGAGTGAGTCTTCATCCAACCTGATAGAGCTTGAGAAGATCTGCAGAGAAGAAGTCAGAAAATCTCCAAATCCTAGAGTGCAAAACTTGTGGCAACAATCCCAAGGAGATAGCAGGTTGGAATGGCTGCCAAAGAGGCTTCAGTTAAGTATTAAGTGATTGATTCTTCATCCAACCTGGCAGAGCCTGAGAAGACTGCAGAGAAGAATGACAGAAAATCTCCAAATCCGGGTTAGTCACAAACAGGCCCAAGAAGACCGCAGGCTAGAATGGCTGCCAAAGAGACTTCAGCCAAGTAGTGAGTGAGTGAGTCTTTATTCAAAGTGATGGAGCTTGAGAAGATCTGCAGAGAAGAAGGCAGAAATCTCCAAATCCAGGAGTGTGAAGCTTGTGGCATCAACCCCAAGAAGATAACAACATGGAATGGCTGCCACTAAGCACTAAGTGAGTGACTCTTCATCCAAAATGGCAGAGCTTGAGAAGATCTGCAGAGAAGATTGGCATGAAATCTCCAAATCCCAGGAAGGTAAAATTTTGTGGCATCAACTACAAGAAGACTCCGGGCTGGAATGGCTGCCAGAGGGACTTCCACTAAGTACCAACTAAAGGCCTTGAATAATTTCAATCAATGGGATATCCCAGATGTCCATTTTTAGCAAATTTCTGAAATTTCCCAAACTCCTGTTCTCGCTTTGTCATTCTGATATATTGAGTGTTACTCGATGAGGGGAACAAAAAATTTGAAAATGATTTTAGGCCTCAGCATAGCAAAATTGTGTCAAAAGTGAAGGGTCCGGACTACTTTTCTGAAGCCCCTCTGTTAAAATCCCAGGGAAGCGATCCCTCGCCGCACGTTTTGGTGGTCACGGACGAAGAACTTCAGAATCCCCATCTCTGAAACTCCTGGAGATGCTGACAGCACAAAAGAAGTGCCTTTTGGTTTTGGGATAAGTGAGGAGTTTCAAGTAAAGATGAAGGGTTAAAAGAGGACACCAAAGCGTCTTCTGGAAGTCATTAAGTTACAAAGCCCCAAAGAAGATAAAAGTTTCCATTTTCTAAAATGTAAATCAAAAACATATTCATTAGTATCGCAAAACTAACATGCAAATCTTCACCACTTGAAAAGCTCGGCTAAATATGTACAAGAGCAAAAACAAAAAATACATCTGGTGCTTGGTTACAAGGCTTGCTTTTTTGGTTTTATCTAAAGAACTTGTCTCTCTTCCATGCCTGGCTTTTAAGGATTATGGTAACTCATAATAAGCTGTTAGTTAGGGATGACATAAAAAGATAAGTCTGCGTCTCAGATTTTAATGGCCCAGATGGAGAAGAGGGGGGATTTCTTTTCTTTTCTTTTCTTTTCTTTTCTTTTATTTTCTTCCCCTCGTTCGTCTTTTCGTCTGCCCCGTCCCCTTCCCGACCGTTTAACGGTCTTTCACGCAAACACTTTGTCGGATGGAAGCAGGTCCCCCGGCCGGCGTGTGTATTATGTACGCACCTCTTCACGTCCCGATGAAGGCACAGGGGGAATGCCAAGTGATCGGGGATGAGGTTTCGTGCCCAAATTTGGATGCAGTATCAGGGGGCGAGGAATGCATGACATCATAACAATGACAATGTGGGTGAAGCTGGCAGCGCTTGACTCGTCAGGCCTGCAGTGATTTACTTAGCGTCTGGCAAAGCCGTCCTCGTGATGTTTGTTTCCCATAAACAGTTTTCAGAAGTGAAGAGTATGGTGTCAAGATAACAGACGTATCATCGGTCATTTGCAAAACATCATGGTGGGCTGCCAGGAAAATGAGGCAGCGGATTTATCTTTTTTTTTTTTTTTTTTTTTCTTCAGTGTTCATTTATGAGATGATTGTTTTTCATTTTCTCTCTTTCTTTTATATGATTTTCTTGCTTTGTTCCCACACATTTTTCCTTCATTTTAAAAGGCTGACCACTTTGTCTCATTAAAATGGTACCAGCTCTCGCCCTTCAACTGCCGCCAGAGCCGCCCGAGCCATGGCACGTCGTTAATGCAAACGGCTTCTTCTTCTGCTTATGAATGTTCGGATTATCGATTATTATATTCGTTCACTTTAAGGGAAGGATTTATGTTTCTTTTGTCACGTTGTGCCGCTTGTAACCCTGTCGGCTGGCTGGCTGCGTGGACGATTAAGCAAACCAAACTTCTGAAGGGTTCAAATCCCACCGCTGCCTCACTATACGGCGTAGCTTACCCAGACTTATGGCGCCTTCGGAACGTAATCAGACCCCCTTCACTTTTTACACACTTTGTTAATTGCACACTTTATTTCAACTCTTTTTTTCCCACTATTGAAGCAATTCTCAAAACCCCAGAATGACACAGCAAAGACAGGAATTTAGGAATTTTTCCAAATTTATTAAAAACTAGCCGCGCTCCCCACCTAAGACGGGTTGTAGTCTAAGTCATCGACTGACACCTCGGCATATTCTGCATTGATGTTTGCAGTTATGCCATCTGTTGGAATGTTTTTATAATACGTGTTGTAACAAAATACACTGCATTTTCATTCCAACAAATGGTGCGTCACAGACATTAGGATAGCTTTTGTGCAGCCTACACAAAATGGCATATAAACAGAGACATAAAAACTGGATGGACACACAGATATACTTTTTTAAGGCTGATAAGCTGATTTCTGCAAGTAGACTCGATGTAAATTAAGGGGGGACAAGTAAATTCCTCTCTATCTGCTCGTCTTGTAGTTACTCTCTGTTGCACATATTCAGCATTAACATGCGCAGTGCACCCTCTGTTGGAATGTATTTTGTAATTCATTCACTGATGAAATGCATTGCATTTTTCAGTTCAGCTGATGGTACCTCTGAACCACTGACACATGGCATAGGAGAGAAGCATAAAAAATGGATGGACACACAGACACTTGTCCTTTTATTAAGGTGGATGAGCCGATTTCTGTTCATCTGGCAGTTACTCTCTGTTGCAGTGCACCATCTACTGGAACGTATTTTATGATGCATATAGCAATCATTTTTTTAATTGCATATAGTAATAAATAATTTATTTTTAAAATAATAAATATTTTTTTATTCCAACAGATGGCACTTTAGAAACATTAGCACTGCTTTAATGAATCCAATACCAAACGGCATGTAACAAAGACATAGCGACCGGACAGACACATAGATACACAGGCGCACACTTTATTAAGCTGGATAAGCTGATGTTTGTAGGTAGGCTCAACATCATATTCAATGTTAACATTTGCAGTGCACCGTCTTTGGGAATGTATTTTGTAACACATTTTGTGATAAAATGCATTACATTTTTCATTCCTACTGATGGCACATTTGAAATATTAGCACTGATTTTATGACTCCTATACCAAATGACACATAACAGACAAAGCAATGGGACAGACACACACACACACACAGAGGCACTTGTCCTTTTATTTAGGTAGATAAGCTGATTTCTGTCTATCCTGCAGTCTCTGTTGGATGTATTCAGCATTAACGTTTGCAGTGCTCCATATATTGGAATGTATTTTTTTAAGCATGTAGTAATAAAAAGCATTGCATTTGTATTCCAACAGATGGCACATCACAAACATTAGCACTACTTTTATCAATCCCATACCAAATGGCATATAACAGAGACAGATGCATTGCATTTTGTATTCCAACAAATGGCACATCACAATCATTAGCACTGCTCTTTTCAGTCCCATACCAAATGGCATATAATAGAGACAGATGCATTGCATTTTGTATTCCAACAGATGGCACATCACAATCATTAGCACTGCTCTTTTCAGTCCCATACCAAATGGCATATAATAGAGACAGATGCATTGCATTTTGTATTCCAACAGATGGCGCATCACAAACAATAGTACTGCTTGTATGAACCCCACACTAAATAACATATAACAGAAACAAAGCATCTGGACAAACACACAGACACGCACTTTATTAAGATGAATACGCTGATTTCTACAGATAGACTTAATGTCTATCCCTCCAGCAGTTACTCTCTGTTGGACGTATTCAGTGTTAATGTTTGTAGTGCACCATCTATTGGAATGTTTGTTGTAATGCATGTAGTAATAAAATGTATTGCATTTTTTATTCCAACCGATGGCGCATCACAGATATTAACACTGCTTTTATGAATCCCATACCAAATGGCATATAATAGAGGCGCATGCATCGCATGTGTCATTTCAACAGATGGCGCATCACAAGCATTAGCACTGCTTTTACAAATCCCATACCAAATGGCATAAAATGGAAACACAGAAACCCGATGGACACACAGATACATATTAAGATTGATAAGATGATTTCTTAATATCTGTCTGTCCGGCAGTTACTTTCTGTTGGGTGCATTCAATGTTAACATTTGCAGTGCACCATCTGCTGGAATGTATTTTGTAATGCATGTAGTAATAAAATGCATTGCATTTGTCATTCCAACAGATGGCGCATCACAAACATTAGCACAGTTTTTTTTGACTCCTACACCAAATGGCATATAATGGAGACATAGAAACCCGACGGCTGCAGACACACAGCCCCTTGTCCATTTATTAAGATGGGCGTGCTGATTTCTGTGCGTCCGGCGGTCCCTTTCTACTCTCTACACGTATAGACGCTCAGTGGGATGAATGTAGCTGAGGATCATCTCCTGCTCTCAAACAGCCAACTCCACAGAGGCAGGGGAAAAAAACCGACACACATCTCTCTCATTCCTGGTTTGGAGATTTTTTTTTTTTTTTGCCGCTTTATTCTCCTAAATTAAAAAATAGATATTTACAATATATTCTTATTTACCATTTTGAAAGAAAACTCATTTTATCAGATACCTGCTCCGTTCCCCTAAGCCTACACATTTCTCAGTGTGTTTTGTTATTAAACTATTCATTCCACACTCAGAACAATATTAAAGCTCACCGACCCTTAGGAAACGGATGCAAATCAAAGTACATTAATATGTTTGTAGCTTTAAAATCTTTTTTCAATTTAACAGAATCTGAAATAATACAGTGGATATGAGAAGACTCCCCGCTGTTTTTTAAATTTCAGTTTTTGTGTAAGTAAAAGTTGAAATCGGCACAAATCGTATCCAGTCAAGTCAAGTCAGACCATATTTTCCTGTAATAAGATATCCATTGTAAACAGAAACTAACTAAACTCAAAGATGTCAGACAGATGCTCCTCCCTGGGGAGCCCACATCTCTTAGATGCCATTGCTTTACAGAGGATCTCTACATCAACGAGGACCTCAGCATTAACGTTTGCAGTGCACCATCTATTCGAATCTGCTCTGTAATGCATGTAGTAATAAAATGCATTGCATTTGTCATTCCAACAGATGGCGCCTCACAACGTTTTACAGTCATATAATGCATTACTACAAATGTCTGTGATGAGCCATCTGTTGGAAAGACAAATTCAATGCATATGTGTTATGTTTCAGACAGAATTTCATCCCTGGCTGAGGTTGAGCTCTTTGTTTTATGTCCTTTAATTCCATTTTTGATTCTTTTCTTTACATTAACACTTCTTGTCTTTATTATTTGTATTCTTTGTTTTTCATTTTGTCTACATATCAATGCCTTGGTTATATTTCACGTGTTTCTGTGGGAGGTCCCCCAAGAGGCAGGACCCCCTGTCAATGAACCTCCAGGAGCTGCCCTCCTGCCTATAAATCCAGAGGGCTTCCCACAGTTCTTGGCGGTTCATTCAAATGCAGGTGGGAGTTTTGGTGCCTTTCGGTGTTTCTGCTGTGCTTTGTGGTCTTTCTGTATTTGTGACCTTCTGTGCTGTGTTTTCACCTCACTTTGGATTTGGGATTTTTCAAACTGTGCTTACTTGGGATTGCCTTGTTGTTGTGTTGGCCAATTATTTATGCCTTTTGTGCTCAACGAAGCCTCCCTGTTTGACAGAGCATTTCTGTGGGATTAAAGCCTTTTCCATCGATCCATCATCCAACCCACTATATCCTAACTACAGGGTCACGGGGGTCTGCTGGAGCCAATCCCTACCAACACAGGGCGCAAGGCAGGAAACAAACTCCGGGCAGGGCACCAGCCCACCGCAAGATTAAAGCCTTTTCATTTTTATATGTCTGTGTTTGCCTTTGTTACTAGCTGGGTTTGATGGTTTTCCCCACTAGTGGGCATTTTTGGATGTATTTGGAAATATGTACTTTGGAACTTATTGGGATTTATGTGCATTTTGACTCCTGCTATATGCCATTTAATATGGAATTCGAAAAAAGAAGTGTTAATGTTTGTGATGCCCCATTGATTGGGATGACAAATGCAATGCATAAGTTTCTGTTATATGCCATGTGGTATGGGATTTGTAAAAGCCATGTTAATGATCATGATGCGCCATCTGTTGCAGTGAAGAATGAAATGCATGTCTCTGTTATATGCCATTTGATATGGGATTCATAAAATCAGCACTAATGGTTGTGATGTGCTATCTGTTGGAATGACAAAGGCAATGCTTACTGCATGTCTCTGTTATATGCCATTTGGTATGGGATTCATTAAACCAGTTCTAATGTTTGTGATGCGCCATCTGTTGGAATAAGAATGCAATGCATTTTATTAATACATGCGTTACAACAAACATTCCAATATATGGTGCACTACCAACATTAACACTGAATACGTCCAACAGACAATAACTGCCGGATGGACAGTAGTGGTAATGTTTGTGGTGCACCATCTGTTGGAATCTCTGTTATATGGCATTTGGTATGGGAGTTGTAAAGGCAGTGTTAATGTTTGTGATGCGCCATCTGTTGGAATGACAGAGACAGAGCAACTGGATGGACACACAGACACTTATCCTTTTTATTAAGTTGAACAAGGAGGCACATACCTAGATGACAAAGGGATAAGGAAGAAGAGGGGTAGAAAACAAGGTGGGCAGCAATGGGTGCAAGAAAGTAGTCCAAATAAGAATGGAGAGCAAAAGGGGTAAAGGCCAGGAAGGGCGATCAGTTTTTATCAGTTAACAGTATCCTGGGTTAATTGTTATTTAAAGGAATACTCCACTTTTTATAGTACGTACCCCCTGTAGTTTGTAGCAATGGCCAATCTGAAAACACCTTGCCGTGTCCATGGAACTGGTTTGCCTTGTGCCATGATGCATTATCATGCTGGATGTGGCCATTAGAAGATGGGGAAATTGCAGCCTTGAAAGGATGCAGATGGTCAACATCGATACTCAAACAGGCTGTGGCACTCAAGCGATGACTGATTGCTATTAATGGGCCCAAGGTGTGCCCACCAGCAGCAGCAGCCCAGACTGCTAACACAAGGCAGGTTGGGTGTATGGATTCCTGCTGTTGGCACCTGCCATTTGTGTCCCTCAGACCAGAAACGCATGTTACTTTTAACGTGTTATCCTACTGCTCTCAAGATCAGCGCTGCACATTCAGCTCATCAACATAAATTTAGCGATTTCTGAAATATTGAGACAGATTAGTTCAGCCAGCAGAAGGAATAAAGTGATCGCCCAGACATTTGCCTTTTTTGTAGTGAAAGTGTGTGTTACACAGACACAGAGTGCAACGGACGTGTGCAGACTACAGTAACCCGGTTAAGGGTTTACGTGGCCACATCAATCACAGAGAAATCCACCTCAGCAAGTCAGGTTTTTCCAAGGCCAGTAACCGGATGAAGGGTTTACGTGGCAGGTAAAAAAAATCAGAAACGTGTGAGTAATCGGGTTATTGAGGTTCGTATCAACACACTGATTAGACGTGGAGCATCTTCATGAAAGTCCTGGACTGACTATTAGTGTTCATTAGAGTGGATACCGTCACACATGAATGTCAGAGGGTCACCATCCGGGGTCCTCCCAGGTCACGAGGGGGCGCTGCTGCTAACTGTGTCATCGACCTTTGCCTCCACAGTGCTGAGTAAACACCCAGTGAGGGCAAACTGACTCCACCCCTTCCAGTGCCAGGACAATAAAAGCCCCAACCGCCCAGAAGGGGGAGTCGTCACTCGTTGCCAGGAGATCAGTAGAGTCCCGTCAAGCGCAGCAATTTATTTGTTAGAACACCAGAGGGCAACACTTTGCATTTGTATTTGCACCATCGCGAGTCTTTTAATTAAACAGAGACAACCGGGTTGGCATCCCCAACTTTTACTGCTGTGTCATAACTTAGGGAAGACGGAAAAGGTCTGAAGAGAAGCTATTTGAACATTCCGCGAAATGCACTTTACGTCACTTCAGTAAATGGCGCTGAGCTGTCAACCCTTACACTCAGGTGCTAATCTGGCATCCTGCGGTGGTCCGTCGTGTGGTGGGTACAGCAATGCATCACATCAGCGTATCCTCCCAGCCTCCTCCTCCTCCTCTTCTTCCTGCTCCTTGACACTAATTATGCACTTCACATTTGTAAGCCATACACGTTAATGCATTGCTGCTCACGCCCCGAGCCGGCCGCTCCTGATCCTAATCGTTTGCTCAGGGATTGCACATTCTGAAAAGATCAGACGCAACACACTTAAAAAGGTTTGGGGCAGCCACCCGTATAATTTCCCTGGTTGCATTGGGTCAAGACTTACTGTAAATGTCTTTAATGGAGTCTGAAACAAGATTGAAGACTGTTGGAAAAACTGGTGGCTTTAAATGCCATAACCAGAAGTGGCAGTAGGGGAACAGGAAGTGATGGGTTTCTGACATCATAACCGGACGTGACATAAGGGAACAGGAAGTGATGGGTTTCTGA
>JANRMT010062845.1:13643945-13656777 GCA_026402145.1 Polypterus bichir lapradei | reverse complement strand
ATCTATCTATCTATCTATCTATCTATCTATCATATAGCACCTTTCATTTATCTATCTATCTATCATTTCCAGGTAAACCTCTGGGGTCCTAGTACCATAAGCTGTGTGGCCATAGGCTGAGAGCTCCATCTGGTGGCTCCTAGTGTTTCTGCACTTTCTCAGCCTCATTGGTCAGTTAAATGGTCAGGTAAAAGTCAAGCTGCCAGTCCAGTCCAATGCGCAAGCCGAGCCACTTGCAGCCCTTATTGTCACCCTGCTGCCACCTATTGGACTCTGGTGATTTTATACCATCTTACGGTCCAAGGTGGCCTAGCAGTGACAGCCCCTTTTCCTTCTTGTATTGCGTGCAGTGTTGGTCCTGACCGGGTCCCTTGTCATTGGTTCTACATAGAAAATCACAGCTTGCCGCCTTCTTTCTTTTTTTTTTTTTTTTTTTTTTTTTTTTTACTGCTCCACATTAACACCTTGACACACAAATTTAAAAGGACACGTTTTTATGCAAACAAAGCCCACCTGTGTTTGCTCACTCTGCCGTTCTCATAACATTAGTCCTGTCACCTTCATATCCTCGGATGTTCTCAACCTACTTATTCCATTTTATGATTAGGGGGTCAAAGCAGCATCAGTACAGGTGATCAAGCAAACTTGGATGGGACGCCAGCTCTTCATGGGACGCACATATTCACTCAGGGACCCTGGGAAAGTTAGAGGTGCCAGTCAACCTAAGGTGCTACTCTGCGGATGAAGGCCAAGTATTCTGTTATTCCAGCTGAGCACTCATGGGTTGTCCACTCTGACACAGATGACTGAGCTGATTTTGTTGTGGCTGATCGCAGACCACCAGGACTGAGTCACAGGGGATGTCACGCTACATGACGGGTGGTCACAGAGTAAGCTCTGCCGCTATCAGCTAACAGCTAGGATTACATAAGTCAACTGAGAATCAGAGTGATGGGGTCTCGTTCAAATTCCAGGGCTGTTCCTGAATGACCTTCTCTTTGCAGTAATCCACTGGACACTCATTTCTCTTTTTGATGACCTCACTTCTGGACCACAAGGAGCTCAACTGGTGCCCCATGTGATGCACAAACCGAGGGTGGACCAATGCCAGTGAGCAGACGAGTGAAAAGAATTGCAGCTTATTATAACAAGGAGAATCAAAAGTGCAGAACAGTGCATTTCAATAAATCAGTCAATAAATAAATAATTCCAAATCGATAAAATCGGGCCTTGAAGCAAAGTCGATGTCTCAGGATGTTCGACATAAACCTCCATCAATAATATGGTGAAGAGGTAATTCATTCTTAAGTCCTTGTCAGGACTGCGGCCCACCCCATCCCAGTCCACCGTGCAGACCCGAGTTGCCCCCAGGTGGTCTCTCCTTCACTCATTTCTGAAGCTACTCGCGCCGTCGACGCCTCACTCAGCACAGACCCCCGGGGAGTCCTCTTCTGAAGCAGTCCATCCCCGGCATCTCTTCTCTCGTTTCTATCTAAGACCCTGCAGTGTGCCGTCTCAGTCCAAGTGTCTCCTCTGCTCGATTCGAATCACTCAGGACTCACAAAGGGCCATCCCACCGAGAAAGCTCTACTTGTCAACGGTGTCATCTGTCCCCACCTTGTTAGACCTCTCCTCTGCCTTTGACAGATCCTTCACGCCACCCTCTCTGACCTTGGCATCACTGCCACCGTGTGTCCCTGCCATGGAGAGATGCTAAGGGAGAATTGGGCGAGCCTTTGCCTCAAGGATGGGTGCTGGGCCCTCTCCTCTCCTCCCTGTGCGCCTCCTCAACTGGGCCCTGACGTCCAATGCCATGTCAGTGCTACGCAGCTTTAGAGGGCCACGCGGCATCAGCCTGAACCTCTGCAGGTCTCCCTGGTGTTGTAACCCAGGTGAAGGAACGCCATCTCCAGCTCAACTCGGCAGAAAGAAAAAATACCTAAACATGTTGGTGTCATTCGGAATTATTAAATGAAGGTTGACAGAATAAATTAGGCGTCTAAATGAAACAAGACTGTGTGGATTGTTGCCTTATCATTTAGACAGACAGAAACAATTACATTCATTTGTCAAGAGAACCTTTTCTCTTTTTCTTTTCTTGTTCTGCGGTATTCGTTAGCCCGTTTTTTAGCTCCTGCCGCCCACGACCATGAATTGGATTTAAAGCGGGTCTGATTACGCACTGAGGGTGCCTACAAACCAATTAAGAGTCATTTTATCATTACACGAATAACCGGACTGCAGAGGTGTTGTCACAGTGTAGTGTCGTGTAAAAAAGCCACAATAAACAGATACTTTACATGAAATGAGTGTCAAGTGAGACGTTCGTTTGGAAAACATCTCACTTTTCGATGTGGAGATTTATTGGCAAATCACGTAACGTGCAGCATAGCGTTAAACGAGGCTTCATTATACTTGGCACAGGCTGCTTGGTGGCACATTGCGTCTGCACTGCTGCGCATCCCGTCGGGATCAATGGCGGTCCTTCACTGTGTGTGTGTCTGTATGTGTGTGTTAATAGGTGTGTGTGTGTGTTTGGATACTCGGTCGTAATCATCGGCTTCACTTCACCGCCCATTGAGGAGACCACCAGCTTTGAACTGCTGTACTGTACCGTAGAGCGACATCTTTCCTCACTCCCCCTAATCCTAAAACAGCGACAGGAAGAGCAGTCCATTAGAAAAAAAGTGGATTTCTACCATCCGTGATATTAATGTCCTTCTTGTCGAGGGGCACACAATACTCCATATAATCACGAGTGCGTCACACAGTCTGAGCATAATGTCAACTGATTTGTAGTCAACGGTTTTTACGTTTTATTTGTTGTTACGATAGCTTCTGCGCATTGCTTAGACGATAATGTGTCAGCGTAAACCCCCAAGTCCTGTTCAGGAGTCGTTTCCTGAAGCTCAGGGTCTCCCACCGCGTGTTTATAATTGACGTTCCCTTTGCCCAGGTGTAGCTGCGATTTTTTCGCCCGTTTCTGAAACGTTTTGCTGCCTCCTCGGTGTCTGCCATTCCACCAGTGGTGTTGTCATCTGCGGACTTCCCAGGTTTACTAACTGTACCGGAATCAGTGTTATTAATATAAATCAGAATTGGTAAAGGACCCGGGACAGACCACCGAGGGACTCCACTTGTGACCACTGCTGCACATTCCCTCCGTATCGACGTCGGTTCTTCTCCAAGGACTCTGACATTCCTCCGACCTCCCAAAGATGTGTGTGTGTGTGTGTGTGTGTGTGTGTGAGGTTACTTGGTTCTAATTAATGGCCTCTAAAAGGAGTGATGGCTACAAGTCACCAGCCATTGGGAGATCGATGATTTCGGAAGGATCTCCAGCACCAAACTACTGTATGTATCGCTAGCTTTTCTTTCTCCTGTTAATCCCGAAACACTGACGGCAAGAGCGGTCCATTAAAAACACTGTTCATTTATACTGATGTGTTTCCTGTAGAATGATGACCAGATCAGCGCACGATACTCCAGAGGTGCATTATTATATAATCACTACTGCATCGTCTAGTCTGAGAATAGCGTTAATTGATTTGTAATCACCGTTTTTTACGATATAATCTAACGTTTTATTTGCTGTTATAATATCTTCTACGCTTTGCTTAGATGATGATGTGTCAGCGTAAACCCCCAAGTCCTGGTCAGAGGTCGTTTCCTGAAGCTCAGGGTCTCCCACCGTGCGTTTATAATTGACGTTCCCTTTGCCCAGGTGTAGCTGCGATTTCCAAGTGTTCGCCCGTTTCTGTAACTTATTTTGCTGCCTCCTCGGTGACTGCCATTCCTCCAATAGTGTTGTCATCTGCAGACTTCACAAGTTTACTAACTGTACCGGAATCAGTGTTATTAATATAAATCAGAAATAGTAAAGGACCCAGGACAGTCCACCGCTGCACTTTCCCTCCGTATTGACGTCAGTTCTCCTCCACGGACGCCGGTATTCCTCCGCCCACCCAAAGATGTCAGTGTGAGGTTACTTGGTTGTAATTATTGGCCTCTAAACCGGGTGACGGCCACACTTCACTGTCCATTTGGAAGGAATGGATGATTTTTTTGAAAGGTTCACCAGCTTCAACCTTCGGTTCACCAACAAAAGCGCGATAGACATATGAGCGCCGACAAACCGCGACGGACAAATGAGCGCCGACAAACCCGCTAAGTGGTTTTCGACAAATGCGCACCGACAAAATGACCACGACAAAATCGCCAGAGAGGCCAAGGGAGTGGGACGCATACGTGCGCATTATGTACACATTATGTGCTAGGTTGTAACTGTTATAACTGCTGATGGCATGCCGCGAACAAATAACTCAGTCGAGGGTTGGCATAACGCGTCGTATACAAAGCGGAATTACCAGCAGTCAGGCAGCCAGCAAGTCTAAATACGCTCAACTATCAAGACGTCTTGCTGCAATTCCTCCTACATATGCAGGGCGTGATCTTAAGGAGTATCTGCGTGCCGCGTCTCATAATATTGACTTCTAAAATAAACATTATTATATATGCTTTAAACTAGTAATTCATATTTAATGAAACTTTCGCGATTTTGTCGGTGCAATTTTGATGCCGCGTTTTAATCGTCGCTATTTTGTCGGCGCTCATATGTCTATCGCGCAAATGTCGGGTCACACAACCTTCTGTATGTTGACGTCATTCGTCGCTCCTGATAATCCTAAACAACCGACAGCGAGAGCAGTCCGTCAGAAAAAAGAAATGAATTTTCACCATCCACGATATTAATATGAACAACAACACGTGATAGTGCGTGTTATTAGTGACCCCTTTACCCAACAGATGCCCACCCTCTTGAGCAACCTGTCAGTTTTTTTCCCTCCTCTGTAAGGAATAAACACGCACAAAGACGGACATTGTTACAGACATTCAAAGAAGAAGAAGAAGAAGTAAAGAGTAATTAAATGTGGTCTAAGGGTGAATGTCCACTTCTACTGCTTTAGCTCAGGTTGACTGGAAGCCACAGAATGGGTGGCAGATTTAAATTGGTGGGTCAAAGAAAACCAGTTTGGCCCACCGAAGAGCTGAAAAACAATTGAGCCTTATGTAGAAGCCCCCTCCACAGATGTCAGTCCATTCATCCTTGTTCAGAATAGCGGACATCCCCGTTAACACAAAACGAGAAGAGAGCATTGGTTTAGCTGTCCCAGTATCTCATCCAGAATCCTTCTTTGGAGGTCGTCCAGGTTTCGTCTTCAACTCCATGGCTCAGTAGTTTGTTCCCGATTCCCACAATTCTTTATCCTGCCTTCAGTCTTAAATTTTCTTCCCCTTAATTTCTACTGATCTCCTTGAGTACGTGAATCAGTAAATTTATCGATGCCTTAGATGATTTTACAGACCTGCATGAGGTCCCCACGTAATCTTCTCAGCTCGAGACTAAACAGGTTTAATCGTCTGAGTCTGTCAGAGTAGGACATGTCCTTCAGTCCCATGATGCACTTGGTTGCTCTCCTCTGCATAGCTTCCAGTGCTGCTATGTCTTTCTTGTGGAGTGGAGACCAGAATGGCACACAGTACTACTCCAAATTTGCATTATTACATAGTCGCTAGTGCATCATACAGTCTGAGCATCACGTCGATTGTTTTCTATTCAACCGTTTTTATGTTATAACCTAATATTTTATTTGCTGTTTCGATAGCTTCTGCTCATTGCTTAGCCGACGACAGTGTTGTGTCTACAGAAACCCCTTCTGAACCCTGTGAGACTAGAGTGGTAGAAATGGCGGCTTGTAATTCCCAGCAGCCTAAGTTGGCATCTTAGCCGTGCCATCTCTGGGAGTACAGCTGGTGGGAGAGGGAGGTGCCACTCAGCAAAGATGGCACATCTCATTGGTTAGTGGTGGCTCTTCTTGCCATCATTGTGTCCTTTCCAACTCTGCGTCAAGCGTAAGGACAATTCACTCTGCGCTGCTGGTTCATTTTCGTTTCAATTATTTGTATTTTTTGTGATCTACGGTCCGGTAGTATGACTTCATTGTCATTTAATGAATACATTTAAAGAGGTTTTCTGTAAAATCAGTAATGAAGCATTATGCATTTGGGGAGACATTTCCATTAATGCACCTTTTCAGTGGAAGTTCTTACTTACAAACAAAATTTATCTATGAACGTCGAGAGGAATGGGTTTGTAACATAAGGGCCTCCTGTAGTGGTTAATAATAAGATCCCACCACTTCCAGCCTGGAATCTGCTTATACGATGGAGGCGTCAGAAATCGGCGCCCATTAGGGTTACACTCACTTAGCATTAAGATCTCCACGACATGAAAGTCTTCCTTTACTGCGACTCATGAGGACCCAAGATGTCCTTATTGTTGCCTTTTTTTCCGTTCATTGTGCCCTCGGTTATTAAACGAGGTGCCCAACGGGTCCCCAGTTGTTTATGACGTTCCATTTCCTTACCTTTCCAGAACGACAGCGTTAATTTGCACGCCGTCAGCAGATTAGCTAATAAGCTCATGGTACACCGTACTAAAGCCTGGTTTAAATCTGATGTTTCCACGCTGATCTCGAGGGGCGAAATGACGTCAGACGTGAAGATGCGACTCACCCGCTCTGAGTGATTGCTGCGTGCTGAATTTTTCTAACTATGGGTTGCCAGGTACCCAAAGTGGTGAATTTATGAGGAGAGTCTGGTTATGTGGGTACCAAAAAGATGAACCAAGGGCTTAATATGATTCAAGAGGTCATCAAAGCTCATTTGTTCATCACGAACGTCACCCCACTGATGAGTCTGACACTCCGTCTTCTCCTCTTCTCTTCCTCTTCTTCACAGCAGGCACGACTCTTCTTCCTTCAGCACAGTCTCACTCGCTCTGCTGTGACATTGTTAGGATGTGACACTAACCAAACGCTGTCACCCACCGACTGGGTCAAACGGGCCGCCACAAGTGTGAATGCGGTTGGTGTGCTGCGCTTTGCATTGTGCGTTGTGGTCTACGCTGAGGCTCCATGCAGTAATTATGAACAAAGCTTATGGGGTACTCGCCTCCGAAATGGCACAGAGAACAAGGAGGTGTGGAAACGTCTGTAAGAGTCCTCAGTTTATTACACAAGCGGAACAAATGCAATATTATTACGATAACAAACACAATGATGGTGAGATGTAAATCGAAGTGACATTAACGACAGGTAACTGTTTGAATCTTCTTCATGCTGTGCATAAGTTACTGTTATTTTCTAGCATGTGTAATTAATTATTCACAATAAAGGAATTCTACCCTGGTGTAATTTTCAGTGCTCATTATCATTTCATCATAGTTGAATTTGCTGCGGCATTATTTTATTTAAATAACACGCACAGCTCCTGTGCTTGTGTAACATTCCTATACGATGAATGAAAGCTTCTCTCAAAAGACTTAATGGGAGCCCATAAGAGAAGAAGTGCTGTAAGTGAAATCATTTGCAGGAGAAAACTCCGTCTGATTTCCTAAAAAAGGCGCCCAACAGGAGTTCAGCCGCATTCTCATTCTGCCATCCACATCATGGCCTGAGGTTATAATGATTTCATATAATTTTGTCAAATGGAAATTCATATAAATAGCAGCTTAAATAACTGCAAATTGCATTGCAATAATCTTCCTAAAGTTAGCTGGAGTTGAAATCACCATGGACATGCATTATTTTATTTCACCTGACTAAAAGCAAATGTTCTGCAGGGCTAGAAATTGTTTTGTTATATTATTTCAAAAATATATAAAAAGATTGGTTCGATAAAGCGTGACTACATGCTCTGAAATGAAAAGCACACTTTAGGGCTTGGAGTGGATATCGGATCTTGTTGTGGAAATGCTAGCCCCTTTGAGGGGGTGTGGCTGACCACAGCAAATAAAAAAGGGACGTTTTACAGAGGACCCCTCACTGTCCGCACACGTTCTTGTGTTGTAGACTTCATTTTAGATAGACAGATCGATAGATATTAATTGTAGCATAGTAGGCAAGACAGATAGACAAACAGATACATAGATTTTAGTGTAGTAGGCAGGATAAGAGAGATATAGATATTAATTTTAGTGTAGTTGAAAGATTAGATAGATAGATATTAATTTTAGTGTAGTAGGCAGGATTGGATGGATGGATGGATAGATAGATAGATAGATAGATACGAGGGATATCCAGAAAAAAAGGTTACAACAGCTGTTAAAAATCGAAAAATGAATATATTTCAACCAAATTTACAGGGTATGTTCCAAAATATGTGTTTATTTCTCAACATAATCGCCGTCAACTTCGATGCACTTCTTCAGCCTGGGCACCAGCTTTTTTATACCCTCGTCGAATACGCTCCACTCCACCTCTGAAAGCTACTTCTCCACTGTCTCCTTCACCTCCTCATCGTTGGAAAAACGTTTCCCACCCAAGAATTCTTTCAGTTTGGTGAAAAGTTGAAAATCTGAGGGTGCAAGGTCCGGGGAATAGGGTGGGTGGGTAGCAATATCCCATCCAAAGGACACAAGCAGGTCACATGAGCGGTATGGGGTCTGGCGTTGTCGTGAAGGAGGGACACACCACGAGTCAGCATTGCCCTCCTTTTGTCTTTAATCTTTTTTTTCAATTTTTTTAGGGTCTCACAATTCAGCATTGATGGTGGTCCCTTTGGCCATGAAATCCACCAACAAAACCCCTTTTCTGTCCCAAAAGACAGGTAGGTAGGTGGAGCAAACGGCCTCAGCAGAGGTTGATGAACTCGCTTGTTGTGATGACATTTCACAACTGACTGACGCGGTCCCGGGCTTATTTTGACCGTTAGGACCCCCCTACACGCAGGTATGCCAATCTTCAAAAAAAAAAATTCCCTGCACCCTCCAGGGCACTTGTAACCTTTTTTTCTGGATATCCCTCATATAGATAGATAGATAGATAGATAGGTATTAATTTTAGCATAGTAGGCAAGATAGATAGACAAACAGATACATAGACAAATTTTAGCGTAGTAGTCGGGATAAAAGATAGATATTAATTTTAGTGTAGTTGAAAGATTATATAGATAGATATTAATTTTAGTGTAGCAGGCAGGATTGGATAGATAGATATTAATTTTAGCATAGTAGGCAAGATAGACAGACAAACAGATACATAGAAATAAATTTTAGCATAGTAGGCAGGATAAGAGATAGATAGATATTAATTTTAGTGTAGTAGGCAAGATAGATAGACAGACAAACAGATACATAGATAGATATTAATTTTAGTGTAGTAGGCAGGATAAGATAGATAGATAGATCTCAGTCCCAGTGAGACACTATACAGTGTGAACAGAACCCGGGCACAGACAGGCAGACATGTTGTTTTTCACCACCACAAGTTGAGTTGGGGCACAAGAGTCCAAAGTGCACACAAACCCCCAAAGTCCTGGCCACACAACGCCTTACACTCTTCAGGCCGCCTCCTTGCCTCCTCTGCAAGCTCAGTCCTTCCTTCACTCCCGACTCCAGCCATCAAATGGAGGGAGGCAGCCCCTTTTATCCACACCCGGATGTGCTCCAGGTGCTTCCCGGCAATCTTCCACCAACACACCCCCATGTGGCGGAAGTGCCGGCTGTACTCCCGGAAGCACTCCGGGTGTCCCTGCTCCACTTCCTCCCAGCACTTCTTGGTGTGGTGGAAGTGCTGAAGTCCAGGGTCTCCAAGGCCTCGGGGCACCCCCTGGCGGTGACCATGGGCCCCTACAGGGATAGGCTTCCAAGCCCTCTACCCGTGGCCCCCAAAAGCAAAGGGGTGGCAGCCCCCACTTGGTCCAAGGTGGGCACACGCCCTCTTCCGGTCCCTCAAGGCGTCCCAGCCGGGTCGTCGCCCCTGGCATCCCTGACAACAGGCATATTGCTGTTGATATGAAGGACCCCCAGTCACATTCCTTGACACATTTCTTCTGAATGATTCGTTGGTTGGAAGTCCTCAGTGTTGTTGTGTCATCGAGTGGATGTGCAGCATTGTTCATAATGGCACTCAGTTTTATTTTAATTCTTTCCTTTGCTGTTACCTTCAGGGGGTCCAGAGTCTGTCCTTTAAATTAGCTTGTTGATTCGGTGGTCCTCTCTTGAAGTGATGTCACCAGCCCAGCACACCACACTGGTCATCACAGAGTTGTAGAATATCATTCCCTGCATTAAAGGAGCGCAGTCTCCTAAGAATGAAGAGTCTGTTCTGGGAGGTCTTCTCTATTTCCTCTATGTTACAAGATCAGCCCAACCTGTCATCGATGTGGACCCCCATGTTCTTGTAGGAGCGCACCACCTCCACATCCACTCCATGAGTAATGATGGACACAGAGACTCTTTGGTGTCAAGTCAGCTGAGTAGGGTGGGCCATCCAAAAGGTTGATCCCAGAGACCCCAGTGAAGTAGGTGGTCCTGGTGGCTCAATGCTCAGGGGTATTGTCGTGGTGAAGGAACCAGTCGCTCAACTTGTACTTGGATGTCCTCTCTTGAGATTTCAGCCAAACACATCTTTGTGTGGAAGTCTGAAACTGGGCCAACCACTTCTGGACATTTATCTGATTCAATGCTTGGTCACCAAGATGAGCTTCCAGATTTCTTGAAGGTTTTTGCCACTACAATGCGAATGTGGCAGAATGTGAGTGCTTGTTTGTTCTCATCAGAGAAGTTCATTCTCGAGCGGACACCACATTCACTTCTATCTTCATTTCTTGTCTCCTCCGTGATGAACTCCAAATCTGACAATTTCAGGGAGTTTCTCTGAATTGTTGAATAAGATTCCCCTGCAAGAAAAATAGAATAAAAACCCTAAGGAACAAAGTCAAAAGTCCATGTGAACGGAATTTTGGAAAATTTTCCCTGCACCCGCCATCCTGGGTGCTCCTTAATTTCTCTGTTGGGTCCACTGGTGACTCTAAATTTTCGCTATGATGGACTTTCACCCTGCCCTGTTGTTTCCTGCCTTATGTTTAAGTGCTGCTGGGATGGGCTTCAGCTCACCACCACTTTGAAATGAGTTTAGGGAATGGCAGAAATGAATGGCTGGCTGTATGCTACTTTGCTATGATGCATGGCTGGCACGTCCACGCGTCATGTGCCAAGGTATCACAGGGCTGGTCCTCGACTTGGACTGAAGAGTCCACATGGCCGCCTTTCACTGCTTCTCTTTACAACAGACCCTTGGCCTTCAGGATGAAATGGTTGGGGGAAACAAAGATGGAGAGGAACAGCGCAGTCTACCCTGCCAGGTGCAGCGGGCATCGGGGTCCTCTTTGTGTTTAACCTCTGCTCTCGGCACGCTGGGCACGCTGAAGGCTGCTGCTTTACCTCCTTTCACCCCGAACGAAAATAAAAAAAGAGCGTTTGGTGAAGAGTCGTTAGCGTCGCCTCCCCACATGCACTATCTTTATGAAATAATGAAACAAAGATGATTTATTGAGATGAACCCTCTCACAGTGGTTTTATTCCTCTTATTTTAATCCACTAAAGTGGATACATGGCTACAATGGCCAGAAGCCCAGAATGGAGGATTTCAAAAGCTTGAAAGTGAAACAGGCTGCTCTTTTATCCTGAGCCTTAGAAAGCCCAGTGCAGCACCAGAAGTCTGGAAAGTACACGGCGGTAAAAATGTCACCATAGTGTGTGACGATACCCACGGATCTGGGTGCCCAGGGCTTCAGCCAAGTGTCCTTTCTTTTTCATTTTAACGTCTAGTCAATATGCTTTTGTAAATTCTCTTTCTGTTGATTTACTGTATTATCTTTCATTACCATATTATGTGTGAGGTCTGGCGCCCGAACAGTGTGGGCATGGGTGCCTTTCTCAGAAGTGAGGCCTGCTCTGAAGGACTGAGGGTGTCACACACACGATGGCAGCATCCTACTGGTGGGACACCCATATGGGTACCCACAGGGTATTCTGGGAATTTTAGACAGCCCTGTCAGGGTTCTTGGGTGCCACCAGGGTGGGCTGCATGCAGGGGATTGTAATGCCCTCTTTGAAGGGCTTCCACCTGACCCGGAAGTGGCTCCTCTGTGCAATGCTGTGGCACCAGAAATACTCCCGGAGCCGGCATAAAAGAAGTTGCTTTGTCCTCTGAGTTCAAGATGGACATTACGTAGTGCTTAAATCATGAAGAAAAGCTGACAAAGCAGGAGATAAATGCCAGCCTTCGGAATCTCCTTTGTGTTGTGCTGCACTTCCACTCTCAATCCGGCCTCACCCAATGACACCCAGCAAAGGCACACGATACTCCATTTTATATTACAGTAGATGGAAGTGGCACACGGCGTTACCTAGATAAATAACTAGTGCTCTGCTAGTCTGGCTTCAGTCTCTTTGGATGTGTCACTTGCTCAGATCCAGGAGGTGACAGTGGTGTGCAAACTGAAGTACACTGGAAAATAAAAATCCTGGGGAAAAAGTTTGGGATCCTAAGTGGTCTGTTTTGCCAATGTGGTTATTTATACATATTGTCACACATGTGCACATGGGAGGCAACTGAAGGGCACGAAAAGGGATAATGCCATGTGGGGGATAGTACATGTGGGGGGATGGCAGAGTGCACTGATCCTTCCTCTTTTCCATTGGCAGACCAACCATGGGAAATTTCACCTGGACTCAATGATGTCACTTCCGGTTTCCGGGCCTGATGACATCACTTCCTGTTCCGGCCACGATGACATCACTTCCCTGTACGACTTTTAAACCGCCATCTTTGCCTGTCTGTGTTGTTCTATTTTGGATTGAAGTCTGTCAAGACCATGTCAATTTTGAACCACAACCTTCACATTCGGCTGTCCCCAAACCTTTTCTTGTGTTATCTGAATCCTTTCACAATTTATCTATTTATCTCTCTCTCTCTCTCTCTCT
>JANRMT010062845.1:13623541-13638945 GCA_026402145.1 Polypterus bichir lapradei | reverse complement strand
CTCACCTTTAGGCTCTTTGACTGCCTCCTAATCGCACATGTGTGACATGACCCCCCCCTCAGCCCAGACCCCTCGGGTCGGGCGACCTGCACCGAGAGGTCGTGGACACGAGAGAGAGCATCTGCGTTGGCCTGTAAGGAACCTTTACGATAAATGACACTGAAACGATAAGGCTGAAGATGTAAAAACCACCTAGTGATGCGAGGGTTAGACTCCCGATGAAGGGACATCCACTGTAAAGCAGCATGATCCGTCACCAGAGTAAACTCACGCCCCAGTAGGTAGTACCTCAAAGACGTGACAGCCCACTTAATCGCCAAGGCTTCTCGCTCCACCGCAGCATACTTGGTCTCCCGGTCCAGCAGTTTCCGGCTCAGGTACATAACAGGGTGTTCAGCACCATCAACGCATTGGCTCAGCACGGCACCCAATCCTGTGGCCGATGCGTCGGTCTGGAGGATGAAAGGAACAGAAAAATCAGGAGATCTTAAAACAGGTGCTGAAGTAAGGGCCAATTTTAAGTCACTGAATGCTTTCTCAACCGAAATGTCCCATACCACTTTTAAAGGTGCTCGTTTCCTTGTTAAATTAGATAAGGGCGCAGCAATTTCTGAGAAATGCGGTACAAAACGACGATAGTAACCTGCTAATCCCAAAAATGCTTGTACCTGCCGCTTATTCATCGGACGGGGCCAATTTAGAATGGCATCAATTTTGGAACATTGTGGTTTAACAACACCCCCTCCTACTAGGTAGCCCAAATATTTGGCTTCTCTTAATCCAAAAAAACATTTCTTCGGATTAGTTCGAAGACCAGCAGACGCTAGCGTGGAGAGTATTGTTTTAACCTGCCATACATGATCCTTCCACGTGCTGGAATAAATGACCACATCATCTAAGTAGGCAGCACTATATGAATTGTGGGGCCTTAGCAGTGTGTCTACCAGACGTTGGAAGGTAGCTGGTGCCCCGTGCAAGCCAAAAGGAAGGACTCTGTATTGCCAATGTCCACTGGGTGTACTAAAAGCGGTTTTTTCTTTGGCGGAGTCCGCTAAGGGAATTTGCCAATACCCTTTCGTCATGTCAAGAGTAGTTAGGAATTGAGCGCTCCCCAGCCGATCAAGTAAATCATCCACCCGCGGCATAGGGTACGCATCAAATTTAGAGACCTGATTAAGTCGTCGAAAGTCATTACAAAACCTCCACGACCCATCTGGTTTAGAAACTAAGACAATTGGACTAGACCAAGGGCTATGACTTTCCTCAATAACCCCTAATTCTAGCATTCGTCTAATTTCCAACTCTACTTCCGCTTTCTTTGCCTCCGGGAGCCTATAAGGTCTCTCTCTGACAATCACTCCAGGGTTAGTAATAATATCATGAACAATCAACGCAGTACGTCCTGGTATCTCGTCCACAACTTTAGGGACGGACAAGATAGCCTTCTCGAGATCTTGTCGTTGTTTGGGTGTCAAATCGGGACCAAAATTAAGACGGGCACATGACATAAAAAGAGAACGAGGCTGATTGGACGAGGGATCATGTTCCCTGTCCTTCCATGGTTTCAGCAAATTAATATGATATACTCGTTCAGTAGGTCGCCGATTAGGTTGTTTAACCAAATAATCAACGAGACCTTTTCTTTCTTTAATTTCATAAGGGCCTTGCCAATGTGCTAACAACTTTGAATGAGAAGTTGGGACGAGTACCATCACACGATCACCCGGGACAAATTCCCGAATGGTGGTGTTTCGGTTATAATAACGGGACTGCGCTGCTTGTGCCTTTTCCAAATTTTCTTTTAGAATCGGTCTGATTTTCTCTAGTCTATCGCGTAATTGCGCGATATATTCAAGAATATTTGAAGTTGGGAGGACCTCCTCTTCCCATCCTTCTTTTAACATATCCAAAAGCCCTCTGGGTTGTCTTCCATACAATAATTCAAAGGGAGAGAAACCAGTAGAGGTCTGAGGGACTTCCCGATAAGCAAACAAAACGAGAGGAAGCAACTGATCCCAGTTTCTTCCATCCTCGTTAACTACCTTGCGTAACATCTGTTTCAAAGTCTGATTGAAACGCTCCACTAACCCGTCAGTTTGGGGATGATAGACAGACGTTTTCAGATGTTTTATTCGGAGTAATTTGGCTACTTCCCTGAACGTCTCCGAAGTGAAAGGAGTCCCTTGGTCCGTTAAAACCTCTTTGGGAATCCCCACACGAGCGAATATCCCTACTAATTCCCGTGCGATGTTTTTTGTATTAGCTGAGCGCAATGGGACAGCTTCCGGAAAGCGCGTGGCATAATCAACTAGCACCAAAATATATTTAAATCCTTTTAACGAGGGTTCCAATGGTCCTACGAGATCGATACCGACTCGTTCAAAAGGGATATCAATAAGGGGAAGGGGAACGAGAGGAGCTCGCGTCCGTCTAGGAATCTGGCGAAGTTGACACTCAGGACAAGAAGCGCAAAATCGCCGGACCTCCTCGTTAATTCCCGGCCAATAGAATCGGAGCTTTATTCTCTCTAACGTTTTGTCGGAGCCTAAGTGGGCTCCTAGAAGGTGAGCGTGTGCTAATTCACACACCTTTCGCCGAAAAGTGCGTGGAATTAACAACAACGTTCGCACTTCTCCCTCGTGTTCTGCCACTCTATATAATAATTCGTTTTTAAGCACAAAGAACGGCATCGGTGGCATGGGATCCAGGGTTGTATAACCCTCGGTGGATACTACTGCATTCCTAATATTTTTTAAGGAATCATCGTTCCATTGTTCCCTTTTAAAAGACGATGGTGTTAATAGAAATTGGGCAGTTAAATCTTGTATAGGGTCTTGCGCGACCTTAAGGGGTGTGGTTTCTGTCTCCACGTCTTCTGCGTTAACTGCACTAGTTCCCGCAGAGGTCGATGGGACATCAATTTCTTCACATTGGGTACCCGTATGGGTCCGTGCTACTGTGGGACATGGCGTGGAGGCAGTCGGAGCAGTATTCTCCATTACTAAGCCTAAATGTTTCTTAGGTACAGTTACGTTATTACCGCTGGTAATTTTATTCCAGTCTCTACCCAATATAACTGGAAAAGGAGGATCCGGTAATACAGCCATGGTCATGCTCGTTAGGTGATGATTTACTGATACCACACATCTGGCCGTTTTATAATACCGGATGTCCCCATGAATACATTTTAGACTAGTTTTTATCCTAGTCCACTGTTGCGGTAAAACGAAACGGGTGGCAACAATGGAAATGTTACTCCCGGAATCAAACATTGCTCTTACCTTCCTGCCATTTATAATAACTGCACCTGTATATGGAAGAGATAAAGGATTAGTCACAGTGGCACAATACCTTTCTCCCTTAACTAATGAGCAATCCATGGGCTCGATGGTACAGTTGGGGGACAGATGTCCAATCTCCCCACACTTGAAACAGCGGGGAAGACTAGCACCTCTGTCCCGTTTACGGACGGCAGGCTCGGGAGCTTGTCGGGTGGGCTCAGGAGTTGCCCCACGTGCCTGTTGGGTTCGGCGAGAGAACCGTTCTGATTTCCCTGATTTGCAAGCCGCCCAGTGACGCTCAGTGATCTGGATTAAGGAGTCCATGTCCTCAAAATTATGTTTCCGTACTTGCTGGGCGATATGGTCAGGGAGGGCATGCACAAAAGTTTCACACGCTAGTAGCTCGGCCATCTTATGTGAATTATTAATGTCGGGCCGTAGCCAGCGACATACTTTTCCCCAGGCTTCAAAGCCCTGGGTTCTTATCGGTCTCTCGGGATCAAACTGCCACTCCCTCCATTCTCTTGCCTGCTGTTCCGGAGATACGCCGTAGCGCTTGAAGACCTCCTTTTTTAGAGCGTCATAATCAGCTGCCTGCTCCTCAGTTAGATCATAATAGGCTCTCTGCGCCGTTCCCTTCAGGTAGGGAGCCAGTATGTACGCCCATTCCGACCTCGGCCATGCGTTCCGCTTAGCGGTACGCTCAAAGATCAAAAAGTATGTCTCGATGTCGTCCGATTCTGTTAATGTGGCGATAGCAATAGGTGGTGGTGGCCGAGCGACCTCCGTCCGTACACCTGTAGCAGCAGCAGCAGCCCGAGCGTTGGCTTCTGCTACTTGGGTCCTTGTCTCACCCATCTGTATTTTTAAAGTTTGTAGATCGGCCATGATGGTGTTCAGAACTGTGTTCAGATCCTGTTCCTCCGACATCTTTAAATAGACGAAGAACAATCCTTGTCGACTACGCCAAATTGTGATGATTATTCCTTTTTAAAAGAATACTGCACAATACAAAACAAAGTTTTGGGGACCGTCCCCATATATTGCCTTCCAGACAATTAAAGAAAAGTGATTCAGAGTTTATCAAAGACCAAACAATGAACAGTTTACTTGAATCAAAATGGTGACTTTATACATGAAAGGATTATGGGACAGGAAATGGTTGGCAAGAAGTGACGTTGTAAACAGGAACCGGAAACAATGTCATCATGATGGGACGGAAGTGAGGTGAATTGATGGAGCCGGATGTGACGTCATCATGGTGGGCCGGAAGTGACGTCGTCGCGGCCATTTTGGAATCCGGATGTGGAGGAATTATTTTTCTTCAAGTTTTCTGTTGAGCAAAAGAGATTCAGGTAAGTACCACGTGACAACCCTCTATCTCGCGATGTTTCACTCACCTTTAGGCTCTTTGACTGCCTCCTAATCGCACATGTGTGACAATTGGTATGACACCACTGTCGGCCGCCATATTGAACTTTCCAACGTCACTAATTCTCAAACTTCCCGTGCAGGTAGAAGGCTGAAATTTGGCAGGCTCATTCCTTACAGCTTACTTACAAAAGTTTAGCAGGTTTCATTTCGAAATTCTACGCGTAACGGTCATAACGGCCAACAACGTCTGCCATGTTGAACTTTCTTATTTACGGCCCCATCTTCACGAAATTTGGTAGGTGGCTTCCCTGAGCTAACCGAAACCAATGTACGTACTTATTTCGGTGGTATGATGCCACTGTCGGCCACCATATTGAACTTTTCAACAGTCTTTGTTACTTAAGGGCCCATCTTCAAGAAATTTGGTACATGGGTTCCCAACGCTAACTGAATCCTACTTACGTACATATATACGTCCATAGCCTGCAGCTCAGTCACTGTGTGAGGTGGCGTTGGGTCCCCCATCCCAACGCCTCCCACGTTGTTGGCTGCCTGCCTATATAAGGCCGTCCATCGCTCCAGTCTCTACATTTCCTTCCTTCACGTCTCCCTACTGATAACTACAGCCTTTTTGTTTAATCCACGGCTTCTCTGCTGTTTTATTGTTTGTTTATTACAATTATAGTTATTGTTTAGGTATTTTAGACTTACTTTATATTGCTCAGGTACCCATTTCATTTATCATTCCAACCCCCATTACCATGTCTATCGAGGTGATCACTATCGATCAAAAAACTGTCACTTACCGAGTGGTTTTCATGCCCGGAGATGGCACCTGCCTTTTCCATTCTCTTTGTTACATATTGCACGGCCATATCAGGCTCACTCTTGATATCCGGAGGAACATTGTGTCTTATGTATTGAATGACTGGGACAGGTTCAAGGTGTGGACTGATGACGGTACAGGAGATAATTATACTACACAGGAGCACTAGAAGAGTGAAATGCTTAAGCCCTTCACCTATGGTTCTGCATGTGAGTTGATGGCTGCCGCTGAATTGTTCGGTTGTCGCTTCAAGTGTACCGAAATGGCCAAACGTTTTACACCTTTCGACAACCGCCAATGCCTCTTAAACATCTTAGATTCACAGGTGACGATTTCAGTAGTGGACACTTTGATGTTTATGAATGTTTAAACTCTCAAAAGCTGGATGTGAAAATGGATTCCACGTCCCATGATGTCCTGTGGGAATCCGGGGTACATTTACTGTCCAGGGGAGCTGCCATCTAGCATCCTGGGGGAGGCAGTATCCTGAAAAGGCTGCCCTTCTCCATTCGCCCCCTCCTGGGACGTCCCAATTGAATTGAGCTGCCAGCCGTCTATGACAATCAATAAATATATATATATATAAAATATACTTCATTAGTGGTTGTTGAAGTGGCTCACAGCTCAGTGTGAGAAAAGTGCTTTATAAATGTAAAGTATTATTATTATTTTTATTATTATTATTATTTTTATTATATAATATCTACTCTAAGTCTAAAAGTTCAACGGTGACATTTTTATGTCACGTTTTTTGTCATGCTTTAAATCGGGCTCATTTTAAAACCTACATATATATGTTTGGTATCCTTCTTTTCAGAATTTATCGAACTTTAATGTCATGTTGTTAGATTTTCAGATTCTTATTCCATTTTTAAATTATAAACTAAAATATCAAGAACTCGCGTCCTGCAAGACAAGACTTTGTGCCAAGAGATTTAACCAGGCCCGGGGCCAGAAATAAAAGACAAAGAGTAGGCCAGCTGCTGTACAGGCTTTTAAATGTTCGAAGTGCCGCGCAAGATGAAGATCACACATCACAGCAGCAGCAAGCCAGCAGCTGATCGAGCAAAGAGGAGGTAAAAAGAAAACGGTATTTGTTTGTATCACCGTTTAAGAGGGGGTTTCGGAGGAGCGGGCACATCTCCTTGGGGTGCGTTCATCCCCCCTCTTCACAACATGAGCGGCAGAGACAGGAAGTGGCTGGTGAGTGAGGCGAGCGGGGGGGACCCCTTAGTTTGATATACTGTATTTACGCATGTACCACGCGCACATTTTTTCCCGAAAATTAGCATTAGAAAATCAGGTGCGCGTCATACACGAGGAAATGTAATTCTGTAATGTTTACTCCTTCTGCTTGGGCTCACTTGCTCTCTCGCTCGCGCTCTCTCTCTCTCTCTAAACGCTTCCTATACAATCACAACGCGTGTCGTACACGGGGCAAAAGGATTTTCTTTGTAAAAATTAGGGTGTGCATGGTACACGAGTAAATACGGTATAATATTTAGAATGGCGTACTGTCCCTATAAATGTAGAGGCGGGGTCACTATGACATCACCACTCTTCAGCCCCTCCCCTCGGGCTATTCAGATTACCTTCTTCTCCCCTCACTCCTCCATGTCTGCCTGATGATATCTGCTGTTTTCTGTTTCATCCAGCGTCACTCTCTTACTGAACTGTGAACTGAGCTGTCCTTTACCGGGCCTGTTTAGCAGTAGCCCCTCCATTGATGCCTGATCGTTATTTTGAACAACTGTCCAGTTACATCCCGTGTGATTCAATGATGTATAACAATACAATGTGAGAAGTCCCACTTGTGTACGCTTTCTACCCCCAGAGGCCTCACTGTCCGGTCGGCTGCTGTTCTTCTAACGGTGGGTTTTCTGATTGTTTTTGAGCTCTTGAACACACAGCTGCAATCAATGTTACGCTTATCCCGGCCTGTCATGTTATTTTTGTGATTTATTGCACATTCTTGTTTTTTAAAGTGCTTTGTGAAGTGTATAAAATAAAGAAGGATTAACTGGTTTGGATGGCGCTGCTACTCCACAGATCCCAAATTCAAACCCCAAGCAGGGGGTTTCTGCTTTTAATGGGCTGTTTTTCTCCAGTGGGGGTCCCTCCAGGGACCCTTATGTCATCACACCATTCAAAAGTTAAAGGGTCCATGCTATTTAGTAATAAAAAGGACATCATAATTTGGCATGGAAAGAAAGAAAGAAAAAAACAAGCAGTTTTCTCTCATTCAATGTGAGGAGTCAACGTGAATTACCAAATACACTAACGTTTAAGGATATTATACTGTGATAACTAACGAAAATCAGTGATCACAAAACTGAACTACACAAAAAAATAAATAAATCAATGGCGATTCTAAATTGTCCCTAGTGTGTGTGTGCGTGCCCTGTGGTGGGCTGGCACCCTGCCCGGGTTTTGTTCCCTGCCTTGTGCCCTGTGTTGGCTGGGATTGACTCCAGCAGACCCCTGTGACCCTGTAGTTAGGATATAGCGGGTTGAATGATGGATGGATGGATGGATGAATAAATAATGAATATAAAAAAACAAACAAAATGCAGACACATGCAGATCCCCACTCAAATAACCCTGGCTGTGCTAATAACGGACAAAAGAGACCCGTCAAGAGAGACCCTGGGCACATGATGATAAACGGTGAACACGCACAACAAACTCCAAACACGGTGCAGTTTTCCAATTGTCAGGTGCAAACGGTGAAACGAAAAGGCACAAGATGATTAAGTCCTGCTAGCTCCTCATCTTGTGTTTCCCGGCATACCCTTCGGCAAATGCCAAAGCTGCCGAATGCAACAGTACTCCCAGGGATGCTGGGAATTGCAGTCCATTTATATATAAACCAATCAACCATAAGATTAAAACCATCTGTGTAATATTGCCTAGGTCCCCCTCGTGCTGACCCATAAAACCTTCTGAAGGTGTCCGGTGCCATCTGCACCAAGATGGTGTCAGCATCTTCATGAATCCGTTTTTTTTTTTTTTTGTGTGTAAATATAGCGCCTTACAATAATGAACACCTCTATGCCAGTGTGCAGATGGAGTGCAGTTATTTCCGCACATTTATTACAAATGGGTTACAGGGAGTCAGTGGTGGGATTTGGACCAGCAGCCTCAGGGGGTTTGAGCTCAACACCTTAACCAGAAGATCACATGACAGACAGATGAGACCCCCGCACCCCCTGGCTGTGCTGTGTATGTCCACATTCAGATGCGGTCATCTGATCTGGAGATGTTTGTTCGTTATTATTGCCGTTTATTCCACAGTATTCCGATTATTTCCACATCGAGATGCACAGGTCGTCTCTGCCGTTTTCTTCTTCTTCTATCCAATGGACCTCCACGCCATTTTTTTTTTCAAATTTTCCACGGTTGGGGCCCCCCCCCCCCCCCCCCATTTTACGAATTTGGACTTCACGTCTCACTTTCCCCTTTTGATGTCTCAATTGCTTCTCGCTCCTTTATCCTTCAACCTGAGACGTGACTCCTCATCCGCAGACCCCTCTTACCAAAAGCGTGTCTCAGAAAACCATTTTTGGCCTCCAGATGGAAGCCTCCTTCCGCTTGGGGAATTGGCTGCTCTCCCACTTTGAGCAGATTCATCTGGATCTGTCAGCAGCCGCGATTAATGGGACATCCCATAAATCTCCCAACCCCACCGCCTGGTAGGCTGGCCGATGACAGAGGTGAAATCCCTTAACCTGCCTTTCTTTATGTGACTTTGACTTTAGTGGGTGAAGTGAACACTCCCTTGGCATTGTGAGCGTGTCTACTCGGGGCATTTGGGGCCATTTTACCTTTGGGCTGAGGTCAGACGCCTCTTGTGGCCATCTGTAAAGCCCATCCATCTGTCCATCCATCCACCCTTCCATTTCTATCTACTTCCACAGCTTCAAGGGCCAAGATTGAAACCATCTGTGGAAGGGATGCCAGTTCACCGCCTGGCACACACTCACTATGACTTAGTCCAGGCCAAATAAGAGTCTCCAACTGACCTACCAAACTCATGACTGCAAACCCACCAGACTGGGCATCAAACTCAGCTCGGTGAAGCTCTTGGGCAGGCAACATCAAGTCACCAAGCAGCAGGTCCACATGGGGAGACCCTGCAGCAGGTAAGCGGATCAGGGCTCAGTGTGATGGCGCTGCAATCCTCCCGCTGCCATTTGGGAGCCTTTTGAACCTGCCACCGTCGATAGCCATAAGCGAGATGAGCTGGGCAAATGAGGACACACACAGACAGCAAAGGGTAGGTGCCAATGGTGATTAGGGCTTTAATTAGTTTAATTAGCATTAATTAGGGCTTTAATCACAAAATCAAAAACCAAACGGTGCTCCAAAAGTTCATCCAATCAGACAAAATATCCCAAAAAAGAAGATTTAAAATGACAGACACTTCCTTTAAAGACTCGCAAGCTCCAGTGCTGCCTTCTAATAGGCCTCATCTCTTCGGCTTACCCCGAACAGGATCTGGCAACCGAGGGGACGCCCAACTGACTGGGGCAGTCGACCTTCAACTAACTTCTGGCCTGGGTCCCCATTGCCAGGCCTTTCAGCATCCCTGGGGCCACCAGTCCCCTATCACATATCGGGAGCGGCCCGTCGTCATCCTCGGGCTCCTGCAGCCCCCAGACTCAGTCCCGACCACCTGCCACCGTTCTGCTCTGCATGGGCGCTCACGCTCTCTCTTTCTGTCTTTCATGCTCTCATTTCTCCTTTAAACCTCCGTTCTTTGCTCTCCCGTCTTTCATTTCCTTTTTTCCATTCCCGTTCATTCAGCTCTCCTTCTTAACCCATGCAGGCTCCTTTTAGCTAGCTGTGTAATTGGCTTCAGGTGTGGCACGCTGCCCGCCTGGTCCGCCCGTCTCTGCACGTGCGGGTGGCGCAATCAGCCAAGTACCCCACTTAACCAAGGTGCGAAACACACACACACACTATTACTTATTTAAAACTTGCCTGATGCCACAGACCATTTGTCAAACTCTGTACTCTGCACTGCAAAGCAGCAGAGTTACCCTTTGTGCCACCATGCCACCCTACTGTAGATGAGATAAATTCCCTCTTCTTTATATAGCGCCTTGTAACAGTGAATATTTCTGCAGGCACTGACTTAGAGTCTACTAATGTTCAGAACAATTGGCTTGACCAGAGAGGCAGGCTTGGGGACTGAACTGGTGCTACTTGTCACCAAACATAATGACATCCATGACACTTAGGCAGCATTCTGCATTGCACTTTACTGTAATTAAAACACATGTCAAGTGCGAGTTTATTGTCACATGTACTCAATACAATGAAATTCTAACTTGTAAATAATACAGTGCCAGCAAATAATAATAATTGTTTTGTCTCAAAAATGACACAAAGACATCGTGAAGGTTTGGGGCAGCCACCCGTATACTGTGCCTTGGTTGCAAAAACGATTTGAAATAATTGAGAGATGTTCAAAAGACTGAGTCCAAAACAGAACTGATGATGTGGAGGCAAGATGGCGGCTTTAAAGGCCAGGAAGTGACGTCATCGGGGCCGGAACCAGAACTGGTGTCGCTGGGACCGGACGTGATGTCATCAATAGCGCCAGACGCGGAAGTGATGTCTTTGGGACCGGACGTGACGTCATCGGAGGTGCCGGAATCGTGTGGGATTTCTGCAAGGGATTGAGAAAGACAGTTAGTGCACCTCGCCCCCCAACTGGTCTGGCATGGAATTACTATTACTCAGTCCCTTTAGTGGTCTCCTACTCACACGTGTGCGACACTTTCCATTTATATAGAGGTTTACATAGCGAGTGAGGAGCCACCTCAACCACCGTTAGTGTGTAGCATCCACCTGAGTGACTCAACGGCAGCCATTCTTGTGCCAGTATGCTCACCACACATTGGCTGTTAGGTGGTGAAGGGGTGAGAGAGAGAGCCAGTTAGAGGTGGATGGGGGGGTGATTAGGGGGCCAGAATGACCAGTTTAGCCAGGACATTGGGCTACACCCTACTCTTTAAGAAGGATGCCCAGGGATCTTTCATAACCACAGAGAGTCAGGGCCTCAGTTTTACATCTCATTTGACGGACGGCTCCATTTTTATAGCATGGTGTCCCCCTGTCACTAAACACGGGCATAAGGATCTACATTCAGACTACAGGGTGAGCGCCGCCTGCTGACCTCCCCAACATCTCTTCCTGCAGCAACATAAGCTTTTTTTTTTTTTGCTTGGTGTCCCATCCAAGTACTGACCAGGCCTGAACAGGCTTAGCTTGAGGTGGGTGACCAGTTCTGAAGTACCCAGACACACAGACACCCACACACAGACACCCACACACACACACACACACACATATATTCAGGTCAGTAACAGCTCAAGTTCAAATTCACTGAAGTTTCATCCTCGGTGTCCTTCCCTGGTTTGAACGTAAAGTCGTCACTCAGGAACACGGCCTAATTTATATGGTGATTAGCTCATGAATATTCAAAAAGGGTGTGTCTTTTGGGCCATACATGGTTAATGGTGGGAGGTGACGGGAGTAGCTAAGAGTGTGTGGAGTCAGTTTTAAGCTGATTTGAGATTAGTAAAGGATGGTGGCCTGGGACCTGCCGTGTGTCCGTCGTTGTAAATTCGATTTTTCGTGATGTTGTGCGTTCCCCGTATTTTTGCCTTTCTAGAATGGAATCTAAGCAGGACTGTTAAGCACTGTGCCACCCCTCTTTGATTTAAAACCCGGAATCTTCTTGAGCTTTAGTTCTCGTTTCTTGCAGAACGAGGCCGAGCTCTCCGACCCCTTTTGTATTCTGAAATGCCTTCTTGTGAGGAGGGCTGCAGAGCGACAGTGGGATTCACCGAGCCCAGAAGAGTCGGCTGTGGTCAGCGCGTATCTCCTCGTCGGCGTCCGTGTTAGGGCGGCTCTTGTGCTCACCTTTGCTTGCTCTTCTGGAGACACACACATTGGTCCTGTGCCACGCCGCCCTGGGGGGATTCCCTCCGTGTGCGGCCGCCCCTTTGCTTGCCAAGGTGTGAATGAATGAGCTGCTCTTTTGTGCAGTTGCTTTGCACTTATTGTCTTTGTCGCCTGCCGACGGTAGAAGATTAAAAAAAACTAATCACTTAAGCTTGGGCTGCGGCACTGAGATCGGTTGACCAGATGAACGCGGAACAACAATGGCTTTCGGAAAATGCAGGAACACATCCAAAGTACACGATAATGCGCCAAATTGAATTTCCTCGTAAACATGGAGCTTGCCACCGAGTCTTCAATAACATTTACAGATGGACGGGGAGGAAAAAAAAAAAAAAAAAAAATCTAACAATCCACTTTGGTGTTTAACTGTGAATTATTTTGATCTCGCTGGCACTCCTGAGTAGAAGCAGTTACATTGTCCTGGAGGCAATCTGCACGGATGATAGGCTTTAAAAGTTGGAGCGCCGACTCTAAACGCGGCTTAAAACGTATTCTGGGAGGATCAAAGCCACGGGCAGGCGCGGGGGGCCTTTATGTAGGCGTAGTGAGAGGGGGCGCGGGTGTCGACAGAGAAGAGAGTTGCAAAAGAGAAACGGGGCAAAGAGAACGCTCTGGGGCACCTGGTGGCCGACCCCATTGAAGTGGACGCAAAACGAGTCGTTCTGACCTCTGGATCAGGCCGACTGAGTAAGATGGCATTCTGGGAGGAAGAGGCGGGTCCAGGTGGACGTCCAAGATAGGATGGTGTCGATCTTCCAATCTGCAGAGGGAGGAGAAGAGAGATCGTTACTGTGCAGTGCCACCTCATGCCTTGGTGGAGAATTACAATCAGGCCAGCCCTTTGGCGCACACGCGTGTGACAGTGCCGGGCTCTGTCTTATAAAATGTGGGCAGCATGATATTTGATCACAGGAGGGCGAGATAACACCCCGTGACAAGCGCATCGTCCACTCCGATGGATTGATTGATTGATATGTAATTTCTATGGCAACGCTTATTGTCTGGACCTACACAGCTCTGTGCCAACAGTGTAATTAGGCGCTACAGGATTACCACGTGCCACGCCTCGACAGGGTAGACGATCGCGCTGGAGTATCGTAAAGTTACACTGCGTACCTGAGCGATACGGAAACTTCTTTAACTGCATCCATCCATCCATCTATCCATTATCCAACCCGCTATATCCTAACTACAGGGTCACAGAGGGTCTGCTGGAGCCAATCCCAGCTAACACAGGGCGCAAGGCAGGAAACAAACCCGGGCAGGGCGCCAGCCCACCACAGTTAACTGCATACACTTACACGAAAAAGTAAGCACAACTCATAAAATTTGATTTGTCTTTTAACATATGAGGGGGTACCCAAAAATAACCGGAACTGAATAAAAAAATGTCTACTAACTGAAACTTTAGCCTCCTTCAAGTCCTCTCCATGTGAATGAATGCACTCCGTCCAATTTTTCCCACTGGTGGAAACATTTTTGGAATTGATAAAGAGGAACGTTGTGTCCAAGGCCTGCGGTGATTTTTCTATGACTTCCTCCACGGTGCAAAAACGCTTTCCTTTGAGTTCTTTCTTCATAGGGAAAAGTCGCACGGAGCAAAGATCAGGCGAGTAGGGAAGGCGGCAAGAACTCCGAGACACGCAAGTCAGTTCAGAAATCTCTTCAATAGTCCGGCGACGATCTTCGTTAATTGCATTGTGAACTTTTTCAAGATTTTCGTCGTTCCTCATTGTGGAAGGTTGGCCAGATCTCGGTTGATCTTCAAGTGACATTTCCCCTCGTTTGGAACGTGAAAACCACTCGTAGACGTCAGTTTGACTTAAAGTTTTCTCTTTAAAAGCAGTTTCAAGCCTCACTACAGTTTCCTTAAGAGAAAACCAAATTGAATGCAGACTCGCTGTTCTTCATGATCACCCGTCACAAAAATCGCCAAACACGTTTAATAAAAACCGACAAACAATACGGAGCAACGGCACTCAGCAGACTGCCATAGAATACCGTAAGTGTGCCACACCTCACGACGACATTCGCAGCTAAGTCGAGATTGCGCGCCAGGTACAGATTCCGGTTATTTTTTGGGTACCCCCCAAAAGAGTTGCGTTCATGTTGATCAAGAGTCACAGAATCGGAAAACGGGTTTGAAATGATCTCAGAGTGACGCAAATTAGGAGGACGACGAAAAGCATTTTATCGATTTTCTCAATTTAGAAATCTACTTCTAACTTCACCAGGGCTTAGAAGGACTTGTGAGCTCCTAGGCACTGCCAGGCAATAGCGTTCAGACAGAGAGCGGCACGCACATCCTGGGAAAGGCCGAATGTTTTGGAAACATTGGACAACAATCAGCTCGTAAAAAGACCGAGATGGAATAAAATTCGGAACACGCGATCGATCCATCTGCTCAGAGAGCTGTCCGTCAAAATGAAAGCGTTGGCAACGTTACATGTAAAATGCAGCTTTGCGACAGCAATGGTTTGGGGGCGTCACAACCAACCATTTCTCAAATTTTGCACCAAACTATGAGCACCTTATCAATACGTGACGTAATACGCAGATTTATACCACGACTCCACGTGACACTAAGGCACAATGTAGTCATACAAATCGGCACACACGTAAAGATCATTACCCCAAGTGCGGATGGTCACACATACGTGAATCACAAGCAGTATCAACACGCTAAGAGGAGACACAACTGAAGTGTTTCAAACTCTGAAAGGAATCGGTCCAGTGGATCGAGACGGTGACTTTAAAATGAGTTCATCAACAACACGGGGACACAGCCGGAAACTTGTGAAGGGGAAATTTCATACAAACATTTGGAAGTTTTTCTTCACATAGAGAACCACAGACACGTGAAACGAGTGACCAAGTAGTGTGGTGGACAGGAGGACTTCAGGGACCTTCAAAACTCAACTTGATGTTATTTTAGAAGAATGAAATGG
>JANRMT010062845.1:13609037-13623141 GCA_026402145.1 Polypterus bichir lapradei | reverse complement strand
GGGACCTTCAAAACTCAACTTGATGTTATTTTAGAAGAATGAAATGGACAGAACAGGCAAGCTTTGGTGGTCTGAATGGCCCGTTCTCCTCCAGAGTGTTCAAATCTCCTAATGTTCTAACACACAAGGGTTTAAACTGTAGTGTAGTAGCCAGGAGATCTGAAGGTAGGCGGGGCTGGATAGGTGATTGACAGTAAACTGTCACACAGGTAGGCTGAGCTCTGCATTCCACAAACCCCTGGAGCATCGGTGTTACGCTTCACAACCCTGGGAAGGTTCAAGAAGGCAGGCGGAAACCTTCGGCCTGGACAAAGCTGAAAGCAGGATTTAAGTGAGGGTTACATGTTTCTGACTTCTCAATTCCAAACCCTGTTACAGATGAGCCCATCATGTCCAGGATAATGGACTATCTGTTGGTGAGACTCGAGGACTGTGTCTCTCATATACATGTAGGACTGAAGCCAGGAAACACTTCTTTACTCAAGAGTTGTGAGAATCGGAAACAAATGACCAAGACATGAAGTCGAAGCAGAAAATTGGAGAACCTTTAAGAAGGATCGGGAGGAGATGTTGTGACAGCTTAGCTATGAGCTGAACAAATAAGTGACATGTGGACTGAATGGTCTCCTCATTTGTCATTTCTTTCTTATGTAATTGAACCTGTTTGATCTTAGGCAGAGGAGACTGCATGGACATCTCACCCAGGTCTTCAAAATCCTCAAATGGACCATCATCTGGTCTCCTCAGATTTCTTATGTTCTTAAACCTGTTTGATCTTGGGCAGAGGAGACTGCATGGACACCTAATCCAGGTCTTCAAAATCCTCAGAGGCATCGATAAAGCAGATCGAGCAGAATTCTTTCAACTAAATGGTGAATCACCTCCTCGAGGACATCGGTGGAAATGAAGATGAAGTGCATTTAGGACTGAAGGTAAGAAGTCCTCCTTTACACAGAGAGTTGTGGGAATCAGAAACAAACGACCGGGACATGGAATTGAAGCAGAAACCTGAAGAATCTTTAAGAAGAATCAGGTTGAGATGTTGGCACAGCTGAGCTATGAGCTCAACAAAAGGGCGACAAATGGACTGAATGGTCTCCTCTCATTTGTCAGATGAATGTAAATAAAAATGATCTCATTTCTGACACCTCCGGTATATCCACCTCACGTAAAAGGATTTACAAACATGACCATCAAGGTGCAAATATAAGTAGTGGAGAATACATGGAACAATACAGAACGTATGTAAAGAAACAAAATGGCCGTGTTAATGAATAATCGCCTTCACTTTGGGGCTGCTGCTGCTGATGACGTCAGCCCGAGATTCCGGTATCTCAGACACAGATTTCTAATCTTCGTTATGTTAGGTGGATTAGCAGCTAATTTGGAATCCGTTAAATCATTACAAACTTGAATCATTACAGGACTTGGAAAGCAGGCTTGGGTAGAATTGTGACAATGAAAGTTAATGTCAGTAAATGTAAAGAATTACACATAGGAAGTAAAAATGTGAGGTTTGAATACACGATGTCTGAAAATCGAGAGTCCACCTTATGAGAAGGATTTAGGAGTCACAGTGGACTCTAAGATAGTGACTTTCAGATAATGTTCAGAAGCCATTAAGAAGGCTAACAGGTTGTATAGCGCCTTGATGTGTGCAGTACAAGTCCATATAGGTTATGATGAAACTTTATAACACACTGGTGAGGCCTCATCTGGAGTCCCGTGTGATCAGGCCTGGTTAGACTTGTGGAAGATGAAATTTAATGTCAGTAAATGTAAAGAATTACACAAAGGAAGTAAAAATGTGAGGTTTGAATACACAATGGGAGGTCAGAAAATCGAGAGTACACTTTATGAGAAGGATTTAGGAGTCACAGTGGACTCTAAGCTATCAACTTCCCGACAGTGTTCAGAAGCCATTAAGAAGGCTAAGAGAATGTCAGGTTATATAGCATCTTGACGTGTGGAGTACAAGTCACAGGAGGCTCTGCTCAGGCTTTATAACACACTGGTGAGGCCTCATCTGGAGCTCTGACTGTATCCACCTCCGAAAATGTCCACTTCACGTAAAAGGTTTTACAAACATGACCATCAAGACTCAAATATAAGCAATGGAGAATACATTAAACAATACAGAACATATGTAAAGAAACAAAATGGCCGTGTTAATGAATAATCGGCTTCACTTCAGGGCTACTACTGCTGACCATGTCAGCCCGAGATTCCGGCATCTCAGAGACAGATTTCTAATCTTTGTTATGAACGGCGCTGAGCGGATTCGGTGACAGACATACAGAATAACAGAATCACGGAGGTCCCGTCTAGAGCCTTGATATCTTGGAGGCGGTGAGGCTCACACAGAAAGATATTTATATGCAAACGAGAAAAACGAGAAGCACATGAAAGCAAAAGACATCTTGAGGTTGAGCAGACATCGTTTTTCTAAAATGTTTTCGACGCGGACATTCAACGGGGGTCACCCCAGGTGGCTCCTAAACCCTTCTTTCTTTTTTTTTTTTTTTCCGTTTCTCTCATTTCAGAGATTGAACAACTTTGTTGGGTGGGATGGCTTAATGTCAGGAAACTGCGTAAATGACCAAACAAAAATGGGGTCCCCAACCCCAAGCGGCCATCTTATGAGAAAGAAAAAAAAAAAAAGAAGTTTTGTAAACGTCCACAGCTGTAACTTAAACATGAGACCCCATAATAATGCTTTTTATATTTCTCGGTTAGTTCAACACAGCAGTCCATAAAAATCGTAAAGGCTTTCATAAATGAAAACTCCCGCATTGCTTCTGGTGAGACGGTGGAAGCTGAACAAAATAATAAAAAAAAGAAAAATCAATTGTCCATTTTTCAAAGTCACAAACAGCTCATTAGTCAGAATGCAAAATTTCATCCTCGTCATCATCATCATTATCATCATCATCCCAGACCACAGCGGTTCTAAAACTGTAATTAGCCACCCAAGTCCTGAGGCCCGCGGCTCTCACTTGTGCTGCTAAGTGTTGGGACTTTTCAAGTGACTTTGGTTTGCCCCCCCCCACTGAAAGGTGGACTCTTGTGTGTTTTTTTTGGGTATGATTTGCTTTGAGGGGGCAAATCCCCCTTTCCAGCAAGTAACCAATTCAAAGCTGTGTTTCCATGCCATTAGGTGGGAATTCGAGTGGGAGGCCGTTGCGCTCGTTTCGTTTTTGCTGTCCCAGCTCTCTTTTCTTTGGTTGCTCGCAGTCATCGTGCGAAGGCTTCTCCATCTTACACCTCCAATTAGGCAGGCATTCTGCTTCTTCGCAGCCTCCAACAATAAAACACAGAACTGAGACGACAGAGGAAGATCAATGAAGAGCAACAAGATGGAAGGAGCGGCTGAAAGGACGGGAAGTTACTCTGGAAACGGCAGAAGTGGCCACCAGCTCTTCGCTTTTTTAGTTTTTATGGTTTTTTCTTTTTTCAGGGTCTGATCATTTCATCTCTCTCGGTGCGAAAGCACAACAAGCACGTGTAGTTGCAGGACCACCCGGACTGCACCCCTTAATTTACTTGTATGTCGCACCCATTTGCTGATTCACCGACGTGGCACAGACTTAAGTCCAGAGCGGTTATTCAGGCCTGAATCCACCTGAGGTGATCGGCTTGCTATTTAGACATTTCATTGATTTCAAGGATGTGAAGTCGGCTGCAGCCGGCTGAACCCTTGAACCCGGGGCCATCCATAGCCATGAACCGAGATGAGCGAGTGCAACGAGGACACTCAACAGTCAAGAGTTGGTGCATTAAAACAAAGAAGCATATTACAAAAGTGCGGCACACTGTAAACTTCTCATAAATAAATAAATAAATAATCCATGACAAATAATCTTAGATAAAACCCAATAGTCTGGGAAAGGTGAGGGTTAGAGTTAAAAATCCAGTAAATACAAGTAATAAAATCCATCAGAATCGGCCTCTCGCCATCGCAGTGCTCCCCTCTCTCTGTCACTACCATCTTTTCCCACTCACTCACTCATCACAGCGGGGTGGAGGCCCAGGTGGTCTTCTCCAACTTCTCATTCTGGCTGCCTTATATTGCCGTCCGCTGAGATGCGTCGAGACTGACTCCGTCTTCCCACCACATTTTTTTGGCACCCTAGGGACCCCTAACAGCACATGTGATCAACCCAGCTCTCTACTAATCGGCGACCCGGTCTGCCCCTCACTCCGCTCCTTCATGACGGCTTCCCATCATCTTCAGCACCTGATTTATCCTCAGCCGGTTCTGTCTTCTCAGGTTCCTCATCAGCCTTCTTCGATTAACTTCCCTTTCTTTTTCAATCCCCCTCTTGTTCTAATGGAAGTGCAGCCACACAAGTTGACAAATTAAGGGGGTCCTGAAGACTTCTAGGAATGAGCGAGATTCAGGATTTCCCAAACGATGTCCGATCAATTCAGTGTGCCACACGTGGTCTCCAGTCAAGTTCTAGAAACATCTCAAGAAGAATGAAAGCAGACGGGATGGACCCGAGTACAATTTGGAGTGACACAGCAAAGGGTCTGATGACTTCTCGGAATGATTTAGATATGTTCATTGTGTCATGATGGGTTATGGAGTGTAGGTCGACGGGTAAAAGTGTCAGATTTCTCCATTTAAAATGCAATCTCCAGCACAAAAAAGTGTGAGGGTCTGAATACGTCCTGAATCCGGTGTAAGCCGTGTACAGTTAAAGGCAACTCCCAATCAAGTGCACAAACGTAGCTCATGTTGAAGTCACAGAGATCTTTAATTGATTTTGCAGCCCGTACAGAAGTGGTCCAAAAAGTTCGGACTTCATGTGGTTTCAGCCGCTCGCTTAGAGGACTGGCAGAGTGGCGCACACAAGTGAAAACATTGGAATGAAGCTGTGGTGTGAACACCCCTTCGGTCCCAGCAGTGAACGCCCGCTTTGGACTTGCTCTTCTTTTTATTTTATCATATACAAAGTATAGGGAAGGTATTGGAATCATCCAAGAATTCGATGTCAAGATTTGGATATATCTCGACGTTTTAGACCTCCCTGACTTTCTTGTATACGAAGTATAGGGAAAGTATTGTAATCGTCCAAAACTCCCATTTTGAGATTTTGATGAATCTCGATGTTTTAGACGTCCCTGAGTCCGATTTACTCTCTTGTAGGGAAAGTATTGGAATCCTACAAAAATTCGATGTCGAGATTTTGATGAATCTCAATGTTTTAGACCTCCCTGACTTTCTTGTATACGAAGAATAGGGAAAGTACTGTAATCGTTAAAAAATTCAATGTCGAGATTTGGATGCATCTCGACGTTTTAGACTTCCTTGACTTTCACGTATATTAGGTTTAGGGAAAATATTGTAATCATCCAAAACTTTCATTTTGAGATTTTGATGAATCTCGATGTTTAAGAAATACCTGAGTTCGATTTACTCTCTGGTAGGGAAAGTATTGGAATCTTCCAAAAATTCGATGTTGAAATTTGGATACATCTCGACGTTTTAGAGCTCCCTGACTTTCTTGTATACGAAGTATAGGGAAAGTATTGTAATCGTCCAAAACTTCCATTTTGAGATTTTGATGAATCTCGATGTTTTAGACCTCCCTGACTTTCTCGTATACGAAGTATAGGGAAGTATTACAATCGTCCAAAGCTTCCATTTGAATCTCAATGTTTTAGAAGTCCCTGAGTCTGAAAATACCATTTTTGGAATAATGTCTGTCTGTGTGTCTGTGTGTGTGTGTGTGTAAACATGATAACTCAAGTACACTTTCTCTTCTGTCAACCAAATTTTGCATACAAGTATTCGGTACAAAACACAGATTTCTATCAACTTTTGGGTTATTTCCGCTAACCAGAAGTGGTACTTTACCTTTTATTCATGCAGCTGGAGAGTCCGATTTATTCAACTTTACTTTTATAATAATTGTTAAATATATTATTAATTTGATTTGATTTGTTGTTGATGGTTCTTTACTGTACATAATATAAAAATATAATCCTTGTCTTGCGGCTTACTCCTCAAATATCCATACCCCGTATCTGAGTATACGAGAAAGTCGAGGGGAGACCACTGATGATTTCTATTTTTTCGAAGAGTCCGAGGACAGCAGGCGTCTCTCCAGCCTTGCGTTGCCATTTGTTGAACTTTCGGACCAACAGCTCCCAGTTTGCAGAAATACTCTGGCAAATTCAGTTTCTAATTATCTCAGTTTTTGAGATGCTCAATAATAATGTGCACAAAGAACTGTCCAAAAAAAAAAAGAGAACTGGAGCAGAAGTAAGATTTTCGTGGTCTATTTTAATTGTTGTTTGTTTAAAATGTTTGAGGCGCTCAACTCCGTCCTTTTCTAAATTTAGTCGCTCTGTGGTCATCACTTCTGTCTCCATCACGCTTTGATCTTTCTCATGAGCCAACAAACAAGACAGCAGATTGCACCCTGGCCGACTGCGTCCTACCTCTTCTGGTTAAGGACCAAAACCCAAAGTCTCCCCAAAACGTGACTTGACAAATACACATTCTGGAAAAAAACAAAAGGAAAAATCCCTTTCTGATGATGTTTGTGAGGTCGGCCGTGGAAGAGCTTCTCAGATTCTTATTTGTAAGCTCAATACATTTTCCCGTGAGATGTTTTCAGAGTTCACCGTTCTTTCTCCTCTTTGTGTTGTGTCTTCAGAGGGCACAAAGGAGACTCCAAAAAATGGATTGGTGAGTTAATAATGATGATGATGATGATACATTCTATTTAAATTGAATTTCAGGGAGCCTCATGGCCTCTTCTGCTCTCATTGGCTCAGGGCGGGAAAGAGAGACCAGAAGCAATGGACTCCAGAGTGGACACAGGAGATGAAGAGGGTCTTCTGATCTGCCCCAATAGTAAAACTATTAATAAGTTACTTGAACTCCTCAGAAATGGAGCCCTGGAGCAACAGCTACCCAAAAGCCATGGCAAGCCCAAGGGTGCCATGACAAAGTATCAGAGGTGGCAGCAGAATCCATCTGAACACCTATCAAGCCCACCAAGAGCTGCCACCCAGACGTGTTACTAGTCGCCTTCGTCAGTACAGGAGAACGTGCACAGCCACTGCAGAGAATGTCAGGTGGTCTTCTTACGGCAGCTTCAGACTGGCAGCTCCAAATCGAACTGGGGAGACAGCTGAAGTTCCTGGACACCGGAATGGCAACAGAGTTAAGGGGTCCTCTCATCAGAGGTTTAACACTGGAACTGATAATACCCTTGGAGGACAGAACTGAAGAAAAGGAGCGGGTGTGAGAGGCTGGGACAAGAATGCTGGAGGACAGAATGGACAGCACAGAGTGTGATCCCATCAAAGTCATTGGCCACTCGTCCTACAAAACTTGCTGTGATGCCAAGCAGCGTACCAGCTTTGTAGTGTGAGAGGCCAATGAACACTCGTTGCTTCTGTTTGCTGGTCAATTGTATACAAATCCAAGTATTCAAATAATTATGAACTGTTATGTACACAGGCCTTAAAAGCACACTGTGACGGGCGGCCACAGCCATTACCCGGCCTGGACGCAGCTGGATGGAAGGACCAGGGGAGAGAGAACATCGACAGGGCACTACCCCACCCATAGGGCACTAGAGGGCAACCTTTCCTGGGCGGCTGTGGCACCACGGATTCCTGCAGGGCACACTGGGATTTGGAGTTTGGTGCAGCCCTGTTGGGTTCCGTGGGGGCGGCCAGGGGGAGCTGCACAGCCCTACAGGGGGCTTTCACCACACCTAGGGGAGATTCTAGGCCTGATTAATGAGCCACCTGAAGCACTCCCAGGGTCTGCCTTAAAAGGAGCCACCTCACTCCATTCAAGGAGAAGGACAAGAAGGAGGAGGAACAGACGCAGAAGAAGAAGGAGGAGGAGGGACAGAAGCAGAAGAAGGAGGAGGAGGAGGAACAGAAGCAGAAGGATAATGAGAAGCAGGAGAAGAAGGAGAAGTAGGAGGAACAGAAGAAGAAGGAGGAACAGAAGCAGAAGAAGTAGGAGGAGGAGGAACAAAAGCAGAAGAAGAAGGAGAAGAAGAAGGAGGAACAGAAGCAGAAGAAGGAGGAGGAGGAGGAACAGAAGCAGAAGGAGAATGAGAAGCAGGAGAAGAAGGAGAAGTAGGAGGAACAGAAGCAGAAGAAGTAGGAGGAGGAGGAGCAGAAGAAGAAGGAGAAGAAGAAGGAGGAACAGAAGCAGAAGAAGTAGGAGGAGGAGGAACAGAAGAAGAAGAAGGAGGAGATCTGTGTATTTGGGGCTCATGCACTGTGCTGTTGTGGGGCACGAGGGGACGTGTGTTGTGCTGAACTCGTGTCTCCGCCTGTCTGTAAGGGTTGGGTCTGCTGAAGCCCCCCCCGGTTTCCACACCACATTTTGACACTTCAAGTCTCGTATTTGACACGGCTGTTTATTGTGTTCGTCTCCTTCGTTACTTTAAACGTGAAGACCCCGGATTACGGCAACTTTTTATTATTATTTTGGATTTGGATTTCCGACTATTTCAGTTTGCCTTCCCACAAACCCTTTGTTCCTTTTTTTGCTCTCTAAAAATTTTTCTTTTTGCAAATGCATCCATTTTTAAGACATTTCCGGCCTGATTCGTTTTGGACAGCAGAGGTTTTCCACGTTTCCTCTCCTCCCTTGTGATCTCTTTGTGACGCTCGCTGTGGACGGTTGTTGATCGGGTGTCTCTGTCTGACTGTTTAACGCGTTGAATATTCACGGAAGCCACGGTGCACACAGCACCACATCGACTCATTTTCTGAATCCCCATTTTCGATTTTTTGGACGTGTAGCCGATCTCAACGGCGTCAGACACACCACGGCAGACGATCTTTTACGCCACACCAGCACATTACGCGTACCAATTTGATTTCTCCTTCACAGAGAGCACCAACAAATACCCTAAGGTGCGAGTGTCTGGGCTGGCGAAGGTCCTGATAAAAACCGAGAGCCAGGCCTTTAATGAGCTCTTGGGCACGGCCATCAGCAGCGTGCCTGTCTGCGGAGAGAGTGATGACCTCGTCATTGAGAGGTTTACTTACCTCGGCAGTGACGTTCATGTGACGCTGGCGACTCTTCCTACGAAGTCAGTAGACGGATTGGGAGGACATGGGGGGGGATCAGGTCGCTGGAAAGGGGCGTGTGGCGCTCCCAATATATCTGCAAAAGGACGAAGGTCCAAGTCTTTAGAGTCCTGGTGCTCCCCATTTGCGAGACTTGGACGCTACCCAGTGACCTGAGATAAAGACTGGACTCCTTCATGTGTCTCTTTGGAGGGTCCTTGGGGGCCGCTGGTCTGACTTAGTGTTGCTCATCCCGAATGAGGCACACGACCCGCATTGTGATGGAGCGTCAGTTACGGCACTACGGTCATGTGGTGCGATTACCCGAGGGTGATCCAGTTCATTATTGAGGACCTGAGTGGCTGGACCAGGCCAGGGGGTGCCCACGTAACACCTGGCTGCGGCAGATAGATGGGCGGGACTGGCCCGCTTGTCTGCCTAGGGGGTTGCCAACTAGGATCGTGAAATGTTTCATCGTGTGCTTGGGTGTGGCAACATGCTGTGCCAGTGCAGGCTCCTCAACCTGACCTGACCTAAACGTTCGACTGTTTTAAAGCCGTTGCAGACGCACCCCGCTATTAGCGCAGCACCGTCACAAGGTGATTATTGTCAAATTATTGATGGAGGATCTGCCAGCCAAACACCAAGGAGTTCTCATCAGCTGGCAAGTCACGTTTCAGCCTCACCTCACGCCCCTGAAACTGAAAAATGTTGTGAATATTTCTTAAATGTTGACGGGAATTCGAGGGCCCCTCGTCTGAGTCAATGACGTTTTAAAATTTGATGAGACTCATGAATATTTCAAACTCTACCTCATGTTTTCTGTCATCTTCAAGAAGGCAAACTGATGCTCGGCAAGTGAGGAATGGGCACAGCTTCATCCTTCACTGCGGCTCCTGTAAGGCAAAGGGGGCCTGCAGAATAATTTAATAGCAGGGAGACGTTAGGCCGAGAATTAAACTGAACGCTGCCTTCTCATTGGCTGGTAACTTCGGAGGAATCAAACATGGTAACCACAAATAAGGAACATCGGAACAAAGTAGGAAAATGGCGGGGGACGGCATCACGTGTCATAGGCCAGATATTCAATGGCCCCGTGCACTAAAGGACGTGGACAGAGACAAATTTAAATGGAGGGACAATCCAGCATTTGTACTGGTCGGGGGGGCTAGCAGCCAACATCATGAGGGCTCCACAGCATCCAAAGAATAGACTACATTAAATAATCTAGAATATTAAAGTGGACTTGGGCGGACGGGGAAGGAGGGTCTCGGTCTCCTTGTAAGCGCAATTCTTAGTAACGTACTGTTGTGTTCAGTTGGCACAGGTGGTCATTTTCACAGTTAAAAATCCAATTATTTTATGTGATTTTGCTGCTGGCTCAAACCACCTGGCACTGCCCAGGCTTCTGATACCCGCATTCCTGGAACCGGATCTCGGTGATGTTTAAATTACAAATTCGTTTTGTGTCTCATTTTGTTCTTCTTAATATAAAAGGGAAAGCAGGACAAGGTCCAAGATTTGGGGGCCACCTTGTGGCCAACCCGTATAATTACAGTCAAAAATAAAAATGTGTAAAACGTGAGAAATGAGTCTCGAGTAGACTGTGAGGCATTCTGGGAGAAGGAGGCGGGGCCAGGTGTATGGACCACCAGAAGTGATGTCACATGGAATGGGAAGTATACTGTATATATTATTATTATTATTATTATATATCCTAACATCTTCTTTATATAGAATAGGCTACCCATGGCTGTCCGTTTGTCAGCCCAGGATTTTAAATCACTTGTCGTTCGCAAACCGTTTGACCGATTGACCTGAAATTTGGTACGCATATACTACGTGACGTCTACTGTCCGCTTTTGGGGTGATGATTGACCTCTAAGGTTATTCCTCTTTTTATTTTAATTTTATTGTAGAATCAACTCTCGGCAGGAGGCAGCAAGGCAGCCATGCGGCACATGTGTGTGGGCGCCGCTCTCATTCCCTACCACCTTCGCTAATCATTCTTGAGGCAGATTGAAGACTTAAGTGCCAGCTTAAGTGAAAAATTAAGAAAAACGCACTAAGTAATTGCAACACAAACACGGACTTAATCAGTTTTAACATGAAAAGATGCCGACAACAGAAGAGAAGCAGCGGGCCGCTAGGGTGGAGAAGAGAAGAGCTGCTCAGGAAGGAACAAGCGCATCAACCTCTGAGCAGACGAATGATAAACGTACAGAGAAAGAAAGAGGATGAAAACTATAAGTCAAGAGTGCAGTGCGCCGCTACTGGTGTATATATATATAGTGGAGGCTGGCCCAGACACAGACAGGCGGACACGTTCATTTCACCCACAAACACGTTTATTTACAAGTTATTTACAGTTCAGTGCCACACAAACCCCCAAAGTCCTGGCCACACAATGTCTTACTTCCTTCAGGCCGCCTCCTTGCCTCCTCCAGTAGGCTCAGTCCACTCCGCTCCCGACTCTCACCTCGAATGAAGGGAGCCGGCCCCTTTTATTATCACCCGGATGTGCTCCAGGTGGGTTCCGGCAATCACCCGCCGACACACCCCTGTGCGGCGGAAGTGCCGGCTGCATTCCCCGGAAGCACTCCGGGTGTCCCTGCTCTTCTTCCTCCCAGCACTTCCTGGTGTGGCGGAAGTGCTGAGGCCCAGGGCTCCAAAGCCATGGGGGCGCCCCCTGGCGGCGACCACGGGCCCCTACAGGGTGGAGCTTCAAATCTCTGTACCCGTGGACCCCAAAGGAACCAGGGCGGTCGCCCCCCAGATGGTCTGGGGAAGGCGCAAGCCCTCCTCCGGTCCTCCTGGGCGTCCCGGCCGGGTCGCCACCCCAGCCACCTCTGACAATATATATATATTTTATGTTATATAACACGAAAATGTGAAGTGTTAGAACACAGCGCCACCGCCTGTCTCGGAGGAGGATTGCCGTCACCGAAGCCTCCAAGCTGTTTCCCATGCGCACACGAGTGCCATCGACTCAGTTCATACAAGTCTTATTACAACATGGCAAATGAATTCCTCTAAGGCTTTGTGATGTACAGTATTTTTGGTTTTCCCCTCAGGTGTGTAAATGTGTCAATGCTTTGGGTTGCCCACCAAGCAATATATCGCTAACTGAGAGAAAAGCGTAAAGTTTCTACGTTGATGTCTGCCACCACCGTCCTTGAGCCTTATTTAGAGTCACGACAAATGCAATGGCAGTCGCGGTACGAAGTATCAATGAAGCGAGTGTCACCCTCATCGGTCCGTATGTTAACAATCAGTGCTGAAGCAAACCTACGGATGCATTGTGAACCTTGGTGCCAAACGGGTGGTGTAGAGAAGAGACCCCCGAAATGGCACCGAAAACACGCCTTGAACATTTTTTTGGGGTTAAGTGAAGGGAAAAACATTTCACGAAAGAACCGTTTCAACAAAACAGCGGGCAAATTTATCAAAAATGAATAAAAATAAGTAATGTCCTCCAACAGGGTACTGGCCTTTTTTGGTCCACCATATTGGATCCACCATCTTGAAAGTGAAAAAAAAAAATTAGAGATTCGTATTCTGTGACCCAGAAACCCCCCCAGCCAGGTATCAATTTTAGTTAAAAAGAGCCAAAGGGACCAAATCACTTGTGGAAACTTCCGAAGGACAGAAGCAGTGCTTGAAGACGTCACCCATTCTGGACCACGAAGATGACGAAGGTCCCAAGATGTCCTCTTTTCAGGTGCCTGCCGGTCCCTTTACGTTTTTCTGCCTGTTTTATTTGCAGAATTCCTTATGTCATCTTTGCAACGCCTGGCATGTCTACAGTTCTGATGGATTTATTTTAAAATATGAGGACGTTAGAAGGTGGAGCAGAGACCCTCATGGCCGGTCAGTGGAGGGCAGGCTTCGCCTTTGGCGTCTTGTGGATTTGCTGTTCTGGCCAAACTTTGATTCTTTGCTGACCGTTTTTGCTTCTTTAGATAGGCATGCAGTCCGCTCTAAGGGGGTGCTCTGGAGGAGGAGGAAGGAGCAGGACAGGTCGAGCTGCCAGCCATCTGTTTGCACTGAAGTCAGGGGATTCCGAGCAGACCTTGAGTGACGCTCACACCATTTTTCTCCTGCTGCCTTCCAGAAGCTCAGAGTATCGTTTTCCACATAATTACAACAAGCAGTAGTTCAGACGAGAAAGGCCCACATTCCAAAGTGAAGCTCTCCCGTAATGAAATCCATAGCTGGGTTGTCACTGGCGCAGGGCAGGTGATGGATGTGCCTTGTGATGGGATCAAAGGTCAGCTGGCACCGCGCAAGTCTTGTGAATGAAAAACGTCTTTGGTTTAAGCATTAGGGTCCGATTGAAACGCTTGGATTACTCCGGCAGGAAGAGAGGTGGGGGATAAGGACCCAAAGCAAAACATTGGGGCGGCTAAATGAGACCCCCAAGAAGAGCTTACAGAAGAAGTAACTTCATGGCACTGAGCAGTGGCCAACTGGTGACTAAGACAAAGGGACAGGCGCCAGGTTTGGGGGGTGGCAGAGGTGAAGAGGAGACGAGCAGGGATGGGCAGACCCTCTTGGAGACTCCATCAGCAATTAAGCTTTACGACAATGTGGGGGGTCCAACATGGGGATGGTGCGGGGGGCTGAGGGGCAACGGGCTCCACTCAAGTCCAAGTTTGACGTTTGATGTCATCCGGGGAGCTCAAGGCAACGCAATGTGACTTACGCACAAGTCGCTCACAGCCTTTTACTTAGGAAGTCAGTTAGTTTGTGTTTTATATGTGGAAACAGTTAGAGCTCCACAGAAACCGGCTTTCACGTTGACACGGAAGGATCAGCGTCAAAAAAAGACAAGAAAACCCCACAGTGATTTAGTGTTGGGTAACACGAACATGTGAAATGTCCAGTGGGGTGAAAACTTTATAGAGGCGCTGTAGACAGATAGATGTTTAAGCGTAGTTGGCAGGATCAGATAGATAGATAGATAGCATAGTTGGCAAGATTAGATAGATAGACAGATAGATGTTTAAGCGTAGTTGGCAGGATCAGATACATAGATAGATAG
>JANRMT010062845.1:13573441-13609027 GCA_026402145.1 Polypterus bichir lapradei | reverse complement strand
CGTAGTTGGCAGGATCAGATACATAGATAGATAGATAGCATAGTTGGCAAGATTAGATGGATAGATAGATAGATAGATGTTTAAGCGTAGTTGGCAGGATTAGATTTAGAGTCACGACAAATGCAATGGCAGTCGTGGTACGAAGTATCAATGAAGCGAGTGTCACTCTCATCGGTCCGTATGTTAACAATCAGTGCTGAAGCAAACCTACGGATGCATTGTGAACCTTGGTGCCAAACAGGTGGTGTAGAGAAGAGACCCCGACAGGCACCGAAAACACGTCTTGAACATTTTTTTGGGGTTAAGTGAAGGGAAAAACACTTCACGAAAGAACCGTTTCAACAAAACAGCGGTCAAATTTATCAAAAATGAATAAAAATATGTAATGTCCTCCAACAGGGTACTGACCTTTTTTAGGCAGAAAAAAAATTTTTGTCTGCCATATTGGATCCACCATCTTCAATGTGGAAAAAAAAAATTTGAGATTTGTATTCTGTGACCCAGAAACCCCCACCCAGGTATCAATTTGAGTTAAAATCAGTTAATAAAGAACCAAAGGGACCAAATCACTTGGGGACGCTTCCGAAGGACAGAAGCAGTGCTTGTCACCCATAGATGGTTAGATTTTTTAGCGTAGTTGGCAGGATTAGGTAGACAGATAGATGGATATTTAAGCGTAGTTGGCAAGATTAGATAGATAGACAGATGTTTTAGTGTAGTTGGCAGGATTCGATTGATAAACAGCTGACGACCATTTAAAGGACTTTAAAAGCACAACATGAAGATCCTCTGCTCTGATCAGATAAAAGTTGAAGTCTCTGGGCAGAACTCCAAGCACCATGTCTGTTGTAGACCAGCACTGCTTCTCATCTGCTTGATGCCATCCCTACGGTGAAGCCTGGTGGTGGTGGTGGCAGCGTCATGCCATAGGCATACAGGGACAGGTCAGAGTGCAGGGTGATGGATGAATGAGGCCAAATATTGAGAAGTCCTTGAAGAAAACCTGCTGTGCAATTCTTAGCAGCTCAGACCGGGGTGACGGCTCACCTTCCAGCATGACAGTTACATGATGTTCACAGCCAGGGTCACAGCTGAGTGGCGTCAGGACAAGTCTCTCTCTCTGTCTGTCTGTCTGTCTGTCCTTGAGTGGTCCAGAATTAAACCCCACAGAACATGTGTGGAGAGACCTGAAGATGGCGGCTCACAGACACAACCCATCCAGTCTAATGCGGCTTGAGAGGATCTACCAGAAGAATGGAATCAACTGCCCAAACCCAGGTGTGCAAAGCTTATAGGGACTCATCAAGAAGACTCAAAGATGGAATGGCTGCCAAAGGGGGGCTTCTACAAAGTACAGACTTAAGGGTTTGAATACTTCTAGGAAGGAGAGATTTCAGGTTTTGATTTGTAATAAATGTGCATACCTTTCTGAAAACACGCCATCACTTTGTCACTGTGGGTTATTGAGTGGCAAATACCTCCATTGAAAATGAAACGTACGGCACAGGGAAGTGTGCAGAAAGCGGAGGGGTCTGAAGAGTTTCTCGATGCCCTGATGGAGCCCCCTGCTCTCCGTCTGAGCCGAGTCCTCCTTTCCACACTCGTAGACTTTCTAGCGCCGAGAGGCCTGCTGCTGTCTTTATTGTGATCGCCTTCACATTCACTGCTCTGACCACCTATGGTGGGCTGCTTGGGGTTCTTTTTTTACGAGATGTCCACTCTTGAATCAGTAAACGTTTTCGCGAGCCCCCCTGGACACCTTAATAATCTGAGATCCGCGTGGCAGCGAGCAGCTTCACCCCAGCCGGTATTAAGCCATTTCTCTGTCACCTCCACCGTACGATCAGCTCCGCTGTTGCCCACCTTTCTAAATAATTCCTCGAGTTTTTTTTTTGAAACGATCCATTCGGTAATTTCTTTGAAGCTGTCATATCCATTTCTGCTGCCTTTGACGTAAAAGGAATACATTATGGTGTTTAAAAATATAAAGTGCTTAACGATCAGTGAGTGGCATTAAAATTGCACAGATGATGAAATTGCACAGCGGCTGCGTTACGTGATTGACACGTGAAAAGTAATTTCCCACTCGCTTATTTGGTGCCATTGCGATCGATGTGATTGTGGCTTCATTTGAAATCAGGCGGCTCTGAAGAAGCATTTTCAAGGGGAACAGGCAGAGCTGCGTTTGGCGAACGGCGGAAAACTGGGGACACTGCACTTTATACACTTGGAGAATAAATAACTCCTCACACTCACTTAGGGGACACCGTCGAGGCTCCTGTGACAAATGTGCTTCCACCCCGGGACGAGAGGGGGCGCCATCGCTAACTTCCTTTAACCGGCCTTGTTCATATGTTCAGTTGGATGAGAGCGCCTGCTAGGTGACTGCGTGTTCATTTTACCTGCAGTGATGTGAGAGAAGCAAAAGCTTTGTGACCGCCGTCCAAAAACGGTGACGATGTCACAAAAATAACAATGAAAATAATCAGCATAAAGACCACCCATTAAATGTTAAAAAAAAAAATAATAAAAGAAATGGAAAAACCACCTGGGAATTTCTGAAAGAATTATGTAAAGCACAGAGAGCCATCTAATGAGATGCTGAAGCTCTGTGACCGGCGGGCGTCCAAAAACGGTGACGATGTCACAAAAATAACGATGAAAATAATCAGGCCCACAGGTCTGGAACTGCAGGATGAACCCTGAGGGCCCAGAAAGTCACCGACCGCTGCCTCCAGAACTCTGAACACTTAGGAGAGGAGAGGCAGATGACCTGCTATGGCACAACAGCTCTGACGTAATAAATGACTGCGTTTACGCCGAACGTTCTTTACGGGCGGTTCAAACCGCCGTGTGTGCAGCGTTCAGTTAACTCAAAGTGACGCCACACAAGAACTAGAAAGTGCAAACGCATCACCTTGGGGATTTTGACCTAATTCGTTTGTTTCCCACCTTCCTTGGCCACGCTGGTGTGAATTTGCATTTGATTTCTGGGTTTTCTACCCCAAGGATTTTGAGGATGACGTTAACGTTTTCGCTTTCTTCTTCTTCTTTCGGCTGCTCCCGTTAGGGGTCGCCATAACGGATCATCTTCTTCCATCTCTTTCTGTCCTCTTCATCTTGCTCTGTCACACCCATCACCTGCATGTCCTCTCTCAGCACATCCATAAACCTCCTCTTAGGCCTTCCTCTCCTCCTCTTATCTCACAGCTCTATCCTTAGTACCCTTCTCTCATTATACCCAGCATCTCTCCAAACCAACGCAATCTCGCCTCTCTGACTTTGTCTCTCAACCGTCCCACCTGAGCTGACCCTCTAATGTCCTCGTTTCTAATCCTATCCATCCTCGTAATATATTGGAAATATCGAAATATTTTGGAACGTTTTCCACCGTCATTTTCTTGAGCTGCCATTGTTGAGGGCCGTGTCCTCTTTGGGTGTGACATTTTAATCGAGATGTGACGGAATAAAAATTCGTGATGAGATCAAATCGCTATCCACGTTTACAGATTCCAAAAACAAACCCTTGCTATTTGTGTTCATACGAATGACTTCTGAACGCTTTGAAGTCACTATTTGTATTTTTTTTCTTTTTTTGGGTTTGGCGTCTCCTGACTCACCGGTACGAGAAAAACCCCGTATATGATATCCCGTTCAGCTTGTTTGAATTTTTAGGCCATTTTAGGACCAGACTTTGTGCAGGAAATGATCCCCCTTAGAGTCAATCAACAGGTGTCTTCAGCAAAAACCATCAGAAGGACTTGAAGTCGTGCAGGCCACCTCAGCCAAGCCCCCCTAATGCAATACGAGGGGTCCAAGTTACTCCTTTTCACAAAACTCTGAAAAACCTGGGATCACTAATACAGCCACATGGAGTGTCGTTTTACGCCATTGTGAGGCTCCTGATTGCCAATATGATCACATATTGATCACAATATGATCACAATATTTCATTCTTTACCGGTGGTCCCGGCCACTAAGAGCCACGCCCATTTCAAACCTACGCATGTGGGGTGTCGTTTTAGACCACTTCAAGGTCAGCGATTAGGAATCTGAGGTTATTTTTGACCCTTTACTAGCCCTCTAAGACCCTCTATGGACATGCAACATCATACGGGCCGAATGTCCGGTCCCAGATGAAACTGTCAGTCAGCGTGCGACTGTACCGATATCTGAAATTCATCTCGAGATTTACTGGCGTCAAACGTGTGAGTGTTATGTACATTTTATGTGGACCGATTTGTTGGGTGCACAGGAGAAGTTGCTGGGTGTGAAACGGCCTCTTCCATGTGGACCACTTCCACTCTCTGTGGAAAACGAATATGAAGGAGAAACGCCGACCTCGCCAAGGGGCCCCCTCCCACTCTTTAGGTCTGCATCTTCTGGGAAAGTCGGTCGGAGCTCCACCACAACTAGAAAAGGACGTTCCTGATGGAGGCAAAACGGTGACGATGTCAAAAAAATAACGATGAAAATAATCAGGCCCACAGGTCTGGAACTGCAGGATGAACCCTGAGGGCCCAGAAAGTCACCGCTGCCTCCAGAACTCTGAACACTTAGGAGAGGAGAGGCAGATGACCTGCTACGGCACAACAGCCCTGGCGTAATAAATGACTGCGTTTATGCCGAACGTTCTTTACGGGCGGTTCAAACCGCCGTGTGTGCAGCGTTCAGTTAACTCAAAGTGACGCCACACAAGAACTAGAAAGTGCAAACGCATCACCTTGGGGATTTTGCCCTAATTCGTTTGTTTCCCACCTTCCTTGGCCACGCTGGTGTGAATTTGCATTTAATTTCTGGGTTTTCTACCCCAAGGATTTTGAGGATGACGTTTATGTTTTTGCTTTCTTCCTGGAGGCACGATGGAGGCAAACCAGAATTGACGCCGTTGATGATTTCAACTTCTTTACATTTCTATCCCAATCAGCGGCTCTTTAATAAGATTCGCCTTTGCTACCCCCAATCCTTCTTACATGCATTTTGTATTTGATAACTTTGTAGCAGTGCTACCACTGGGAGGACTCCATTTCCCAGCAGCCCCGAAGGGGAATTCCCTCATTGGATGACTGAAACGGGCACAGGGGCTGCTGGGTACAAGGAGGGCCAGCGGAAACTTGAAAAGGAAGTCTGTGTTTCTGTGTATCTCGTGCGTCCCGTCCGACGTAACCCCGGTGAAGCCATTTGTACCCTGGGTCGTTTCTCGTTAGAGTGATTGGACTGTCTTGTCATGTGAATTGTGGTGGATTAGTCGGCGTGCGTCTTCAGAACGTTGCTCTCCCACAAATCTCACCCCTCGCCGCTTAGGACTCTTTAATTCATTTATTACGGAAGCCGCTCCTGGGATCGCCATCGTCATCTCTACTCCGTACCATTTCATCCGCTTCTGCCGCATTGGAACTGTGATCAGGACATTGTCGTGAGCGTTTATTGTAGCCGTCGATAGCTGTGTGTTATATTTTTATCGTTGAAGGGGAGGTTTGTCTGATTTGTGTTGTTTGTATTTGATTTTTCCACTTAATATATTATTAACTCATTTGTTCGATTCGTGTCTGTGTCTGTGAGTGTGTGCGGGTCGGGCCAGGGCTGGGCGCTTTCCTGGAATCTGCACTCAGAGTCACAGGGCTTTACTATCCGGGCTTATTGATGAGAATGAATGTGGCGCGTCATGAGATTGCAGTAGGTAGAGGACCAACATCATGTTCAATGTGGATCACAATACGCGGTGATGAGCAGGGCTGAATTGGAAAGACGTTGTAGGATTGATAATCACTTTATTAATATCTGAGGCATGGCCTAATTACAGCGGCATACGGGCAATTATGCAAACGTAGCGCATAGTCTAGCAATTTACTCAGCTGCGTGTCGCTCGATGAAGATGCCACAATATGGGGGTTGTCATTTCGGGCCTTGATGGCATCCTTTGTCTGGATGTCACATCAAAGCTCTCGCTTCTTCTAATTGCTATGCTCATTTATTTGCAGGGTGTGCTTTAAAAGTGCCGAGAGGGAAGCGTAAGCGCCCTTCGGCTCCGGGCACTGCAGTTACGCGCTGAGCAAAGTCGAAAGAAACTTGAAATTGGTGGGAGCCGCGCGCCTCCCGGGTCGCTCCTCAGTCCGTAAAGCTTCATCCTGGGATTCATGATTTCCATCTACAGTCCGGTTGGATGAGGACTCCAGACTGGCTGGGTCTGTGATAACTTCAGTAAATATGAAATTCCTTCATACATCAATACGATATTAAAGGGACCCCCACCTCATGGCCCCAAATAAAAGAGGTTAATCATGGAGGAGAGAAGACACCGCTGAGCATCAGAAAAACAACGTGGACAAGTAAGACGAGGAGATGGGCTGTCCTGGCAGCTGAAGGTCACGTATTAATTAACAACACAGTCAAATGAAAAAGTCTGTGACCCCCTCTCAGCCTGCTTAATAATTGACTCTCCTTTCAACAGTAAAGATAACAGTGGTATGTCTTTCATTTCCTAGGAACATCGGAGCACTGGGGTGTTTTCTGAACAAAGATTATTAGTGACGCAGTATTTAGTTGTATGAAATGAAATCAAATGTGAAAAACTGGCTGTGCACAAATGTGGGTCCCCTTGTCATTGTGCTGATTTGAATGCCTGTCACTGCTCAATGCTGATTACTTGGTTGGATGAGCTCGTTAAGCCTTGAACTTCATAGACAGGAGTGTCCAATCATGAGTGGTAAACGGTATTTGAGGTGGTCAATTGCAAGTTGTGCTTCCTTCCCTTTGACTCTCCTCTGAAGAGTGACAGACAGCATGGGATCCTCAAAGCAACTCTCCAAAGATCTGAAAACAAAGATTGTTGAGTCTCCTGGTTTAGGGGAAGGCTACAAAAAGCCATCTCAGAGGTTTAAACTGTCAGTTTCAACTGTAAGGAATGGAATCAGGAAATGGAAGGCCACAGGCACAGTTGCTGTTAAACCCAGCAGGTCTGACAGGCCAAGAAAAATACAGGAGCGGCATATGAGAGGCAGGATTGTGAGAATGGTGACAGACAACCACAGATCACCTCCAAAGACCTGCAAGAACATCTCACTGCAGATGGTGTATCTGCACATCGTTCTACAATTCAGCGCAATTTGTACAATGAACATCTGTATGGCAGGGTGATGAGAAAGAAGCCCTTTCTGCACTCGCACCACAAACAGAGTCGCTTGTTGTATCAAATGCTCATTTAGACAAGCCAGCTTCATTTTGGAACAAAGTGCTTTGGACTGATGAGACAAAAATGGAGTTATTTGGTCAGAACGAAAAGCGCTTTGCATGGCAGAAGAACATCGCAGTCCAAGAAAAACACCTGCCACCTCCTGTCAAATGTGGTGGAGGTCCCATCATGCTGTGGGGTGGGCTGTGTGGCTAGTTCAGGGGCTGGGGCCCTTGTTAAAGTCGAGGGTCGGATGAATTCAACCCAATATCAACAAATTCTTCAGGATAATGTTCAAGTATCAGTCACAAAGTTGAAGTTACACAGGGGTTGGATATTCCAACAAGACAATGACCCAAAACACAGTTCAAAATCTACAAAGACATTCATGCAGAGGGAGAAGTACAATGTGCTGGAATGGCCGTCACAGTCCCCTGACTTTGAATGTCATCGGAAATCTATGGGATGATTTGAAGCAGGCTGTCCATCAAATTGAACTGAACTGGAGAGATTTTGTATGAAGAATGGTCAGAAATACCTCCATCCAGAATCCAGACACTCATCAAAGGCTATAGGAGGACAGCGTCTGGAGGCTCAAAGGAGCAAAAGGAGGCTCAACTCAGTATTGATGTCATATCATGTTGGGGGCCCACATTTATTCACCTGTCTAATTTTGTTATGATGCATATTTTCTGTTAATCCAATAAACTTAATGTCATTGATGAAATCCTAATGTGTCCATAAGGCATGTCAGATATTAAAAGGAAGTTGCTACTCAGCCAATGAGAAACAAAAATCCAAAGAATTAAGAGGGGTTCCCAAACTTTTTCATAGGACTGTATATGTGACAACGGGAGGCAGGGGTCTCAAATGACCTCCTCCTTGACCCGCCAGATGATGCCCTGCGTGTCACACCCCCGGGCGGTTGGCGTTTCCCTCACCCCAGTGCCACGTCACGCTTTGCTCCTGTGCCCTCCTCAGCGGGCCCGGGTAGTTGATTTTATTTAAAGCTCATTAAATATTCTGAAATTCATGAATTCAACATTCTCTTCAATATTTACAAGTATTATAATATTTGAATATTTAAAGCCAGCGCCATCTGTCATACAATCTGCACAAAGCAGCAAAGAAAAGCGCAGACATCCGGCGAAATGGGAAGTGGACGGCAGTCCCGGTGGTGGCTCGCGTGCTGCTGGTGACCTGGCTCAGGAGGTGACATTGGACACCAGATGTGTGCTCGGGCAGATGTGGTGGGCCTGCCAGGCGCCCGCACCACTGAGACTTTAGTGACAGACAAGGTGCCCCCCATAGAAGCGAGGCAGAAATGTCAGGTAACGGGGGCGGCAGATGGCAGACCCCAATGAGGAGATCGCAGTGTTAATTATCAATACATGTGACACAACGGGGGGGTGACAGGGAGCTCAGATGACAAAATCCGCTGTTTCGTTGTCATAAACTCCCCCCCCCCCCCCCCTTAATATCTCAGAACTGGAAAAGCAAAGCCCGTGTGTGATACCCACCACATGCCTCAGAGCAGGGGGAGGGGGGCATCTGATAGTCACACCGAGGATAAACCAGGCAGGGTGAGTGGGGGGGCACAGCCCCCAGCTACGAGAATGAAAACGAGCACAAAGATGGCGCCAGTCCTGCTCCCTTCTCCACAAGATAAACAAATGAAGGCCCACCACGTTGCCCTCGCGCTCAGTGCCAGGGGGATCGTGAAGAGTTACGAGCTCCTCCTGCTGTCCTCCTCCCTCGGGCTCACTCCACCAGCAACAGAAAAGACGAAGACCACCTCTCTAGCGCCCGTCCTCCCCGTTTTACACACCCGTGGGATTCTTGTGTTCCACTTCTAACGGGCACCTCACCGCGTCCCACCCATTTGCTGCCCAGGTTGCTCTGAGCGGATTTTCGATCCACGACCCACGTTTCATGCATGCGCTTACAGCCACGGACGCTAAAACTTCAGTTAAGGGTGGTCTAAACTTGACACGAGGGGGCCGCGCGGCCAAAACAACGGCAGACAAGAAAGCGCAGCTCACGTGCGGTGGGTTTTTGATGTTCACAGACGTTTTACTGAACGATGCAGCGATGCAAACCCGGCACCGTGTGTCCTACATGATGGATTTCGAGCAAATGTTGGACATGTGGATGCCAGGATGACAAACGAAGAGCTGAATGTAGCACAACGGGTCAGGAAAGCGCCAGGATGACATGCAGAAATATCTGAAGGGCGTCTGCTCATCATGTGGGTCCCCCGACTCGTTGCTCCTTCGCCTTCTCCTTTTTGTTCCCCGACCACAACTCTCCTTCCTCAACTGTAACTTCATTGTCAGATATGTGACGGTGACCAAAAACCGACGAGGAGAATATCTATACGTCGATCGAACAGACCACCACAAGTACAGTATCCTGACCGTGCGTCGCGTCACGTTGTGTTCTGCGCGTCGGCTTCATGCTGGAAGTATAAAGAAGCCCTCACTCTGCGATAAGTCGTGTCAGTTCTTAGCTCTCTCGTGGGGTCTTCACTCACACCGAAGTGGCGTCAATAACTGTCATTCTATCCTCCGGCTCTCCTCTCGTCCGAGTTGCGTCAAGTCACGTGACAGCTTCCCCCCAGCTCTGCCTCAGACGTGCGCGTGCTCACCCGCGCTGCTCTCCTCAGGACCGTCAGGAATACCTTCAAAACGTTCAAACGAAGAGCTCATCGTGAGGATTTCGATAAAACCAAAAGTCTATGCATAGTGTGGTCCCCAAGGGGGCGCTGCAGCTCCCCAAACCGAACAATGGGCCCATCACACACAAAGAGGGTTTTTATTGGTGTGAAATTCTTTCCAGCAAGTAAGCGTTTCTCACACCACCACCACACTTTTAAGACTAAACGATTCTGTCGTCTCCTTTTCTTCTCGCCCGCTCCTCCCGACTCGGACAATCTGAACTGCAGCAGGAACCTCCTTCTATGGGACACTTCTGGTGGCCCAGGACTACTTCTAGGTAAGGCTGGAGCTCAATAAAGAAGGATCTGCTAGTCCCCTCAACCGCACAAGTGGCACCCATGGAACCCAAGAGGACTGAGCCAACAAACTGCAGTGCCCAATGTGCCCTGTGGGAGTCCATAAAGGTGCCATCATCCATCTAGTGTCTCGCCCACAGTAAACTGCCTACCCCTGTGCTTCTATGCCAGGGGCATCCCGGCCGGGTAAGGACCTCATATCAGTTCCAGCCGAGATGCCAGTCTCCGTGCGGTGCCCCTCATAATAGTTACACACAAAACTGAAACCGATGTCGTCATGGGCCTCACCAGAGGACAAGAGATTTTAGGCTTTTCTCTTCTTTGTGCCCCACCGCCTCCATTGTAAAGCGCCAGTGCGGCCCAGAAACGTTTTAAAATGTATAGAAAACGCTTAACTGTAGAACCCAATTTCGCAGGGCCAATGCATACTATTTATATCAATAACTTTGACTTGAAAATTCTTTAAGCATTCTTTAAGTGTGTACCCCTCCTCGAGACCCTCTTCCCACCTGGGACGGCACAATTCTAACATGTGCTGGCCGGGTTGTGGAAGCGGAGAATAGCTGGGACACCAACCGGGTTGTCCCGTTTTAATAAGGGAAGTCCGACTGAAACAAAAGGCTTCAATAATCAACGTGGGATATTATTGGCTCTTTGCTGTTCCAAATCGGGGGTCACTCACAGGAGCTCCGTCCGGTGGTCTGCTCTGCTCCTTCCATGCGGCCGGGGTTGTTATGTTAATCCAGTCTGGAAGAGGCGGGGCTAAGTGCCCTCAGTGGGCGGGTTCTCGGTGCTGCGTTAGTGACAGCGCCCCCTCTCGCCCCGGCGGGCTATCACATACGTCCAATGAACCCGTGAAGAGATCCTCACCAAAAAGCAGAATAACAAATGAGCTCTTTCAATGCAAAGAAAGGTAATTAATACGGGGTACCCAGTAAACGAGTGACGCTAAGTGAGGGCCGTGTGCACCTGCTGCGACTTCTCGAAGTGTCGATCGTGACTCGCGGACCGCCTGGAATTGAAATCTCTCTCGCGGTGACGAACGTTTTCTGGCCGCGTCTTCTGCCTGACACCCCCCTTGTTAACATTGATTTCAAATCGCATTTTTTTTTTCTTTTTTCCTTCTCTCAGTCGTCGTCTAAAGGGGATTCGTCAGCAGCGGCCCTCTGATTTTCCTCCCAGTGGACGTGTTTATGCGACAACATTCTTCTCGTTTTTTTTTTCTCTACATTGTCCACACATAAAAATAATAATAAAAAAAAATAAATTACACGGCACAACAGATTTTGGCAGCAGAATAAAAAAACCATTTGTGCCTGATGTGGCTTTTAATGGGTGTCTGTTTGTATTTAATTAAAAAAAAGAAATGTTGGGAATGAAGGTTTAAATAGCTCGAACCTCGACTTCCCACCAAGTCGGACAAAGAGCGGCTTAAACGTAGTAATTATACGACATCTAATGACACCATTGCAATGCGCAAACATTCACATCCACTTCTGTCTTTGGGCACAAATACGACGAGTCGGCCTCGAAAGGTGCGATCGTCATAGCGGACTGGAAACGCGTGGAGGCGTGTGGGGATTCTGATGAACCTTCACAAAAAATAATAAAATAAAATGCATGGCAGTCCAGACAATCGGGTTATCACAGGCGCTTGGCGTGCCAGGCCATAAACTGCCTTTCTATCGATTAGCCGATCCCTGCAACTTTAAAACCCTGCTGTCCTGTCAGAGCTCCGCTGCGGCCCGGATGTGTGACTCGAGTGCCACACGCCACGCGCACGCGCGCGCGCACACACACAGGGCGCCTTAGCCAGCGGTCCATGTGCTTACTGGGCGTCTGTTCTCAATCAGCGACATGTCTGGGTCCTCTGTAACGCGGACGGCCATAAATTCACTTTAGGTACGGTATAACATATCCTCCAGCCGCCTGCCCCGCTGCTAAAACGAGCTCTTCTCGCATGTACATGTCACCGCCGGGAGGAATGTGAGCCACACGGTCTCCGCAGCGTCCTTGAAGGACCTCGCAGCTGCCACAGACACGAATCCTCAATTTACGACTGCAACCAAAGAGGCCCCACCGGCTGCAGGCCACCGCTGCATTCTGATGGCAGGCAGGCGAACGAACGGGACGGGGCGGCCGGGGCCGGAAAGTCTTCTCGATATGACAAGCCGGCTAGTCTGCGGGAGCAGATGTTACGATTTCACTGGAATTTGTTGAATTACAAAATCGTTTTTCTTTCTGTCAAACGTCCTTTATACTTTGTGCAAAATGCCTAAGGGGGGATAAAACTGTGTAGATAAATAACATCCACAAGATCAGATTAGACCTGACCGAGTATTTTAGCATATTTGAATATTTTAGTGTAGTTGGCAGGATTAGATAGATATGTGAAAGGCACTATATAACAGATAGATAGAGAGACGTTTTAGCATAGTTGGCAGGATGAGATAGATAAACATTTTAGCATAGTTGGCAGGGATAGATAAATAGATAGATATGTGAAAGGCACTATATAATAGATAGATATTAAATTTAGCATAGTAGGCAGGATAGAGAGATAGACGTTTTAGCATAGTTGGCAGGATTAGACAGACAGACAGATATGTGAACGGCATTATATAATAGATAGATGTTTTAGTGTAGTTGGCAGGATTAGATAGATATGTGAAAGGCACTATATAACAGATAGATAGAGAGACGTTTTAGCATAGTTGGCAGGATTAGATAGACAGACGGCAGGATGAGATAGATAAACATTTTAGCATAGTTGGCAGGGATAGATAGATAGATATGTGGAAGGCACTATATAATAGATAGATATTAAATTTAGCATAGTAGGCAGGATAGAGAGACAGACAGATATGTGAATGGCATTATATAATAGATAGATGTTTTAGTGTAGTTGGCAGGATTAGACAGACAGATTTGTGAAAGGCACTATATAATAGACATTTTAGCATAGTTGGCAGGATTAGACAGATAGCAGGGTCAGATAGATAGATGGCAGGATGAGATAGATAAACATTTTAGCATAGTTGGCAGGGATAGATAGATGGATAGATATGTGAAAGGCACTATATAATAGATAGATATGTGAAGGGCACTATATGATAGATAGATGGATATGAAAGGCACTATATAATAGATAGATAGACATTTTAGCGTAGTTGGCAGGATTAGACAGCCAGATATGTGAAAGGCACTATATAATAGATAGATATGTGAAAGGCACTATATGATAAATATTAATTTTAGCATAGTAGGCAGGATAGACAGATATGTGAAAGGCACTATATAATGGATTGATAGACAGACAGAACTCTGTTGTCACCAAGTCAAGTCCTATGCATGGTGGTCTGCACGTCATCCATCATTGTCTGAGGTCCCCAGGTGAGGAGCCACCCGTTACGGGGCACAGTATTTTTAAAAGATGAAGTCCACTAAATGACCGGTGGACGTCCCGTAGATTAATAAAGATCTCAAATCACAGGAGGAACTGCTCGCCGTTTATCGTCTGCTTGATAAACCAGATGATGGTGCCGTGAAGGTTTGGAGTCGGTTTATAGCCACTCAAAGTTGCCCTCTTATTATATTTAAATGTGGAAGGAAAGAAAATCTGCTGATTTAAAAGGATCTCTACTTTAGAACAAATTGCAATTTGGAAAGCGAAACGCGGCGGCGGCCCGCTGAGCGGCAGGCCACTTCAGGAGTGGAACAATGGCATCAAAAGAGCGGCCGGTTTCGTGTTTAAAGGCGGGCTTTGCCGTTTTTGCTGAAACAACACAGGATTTGGACGGCTAGGTGAGTCCCGTCGAATCGAGACCGCAGATTAGGTTTTTGCTCAGTCCTAAAAATTTGACACCACTGCCCATCCGCCAGCCAAGTGCCAATCAGGCTAAGAAAGATCAGACGCTGCTAATCTCGAACAGCCTGCTGCTGGCAGATCTGGAGATGCAGGGAATATAACTCTTAATAAATGAGCTAAAGAAAACAGAAACAAATGAGCCGCTGGTAACGATGACCATGTTGTGAAATGTGCCTGCACGATGTGTCGGTGGGACCCCCGAGGAGAGGGACCCCGCTGGCAGGACTAAGCCGTGGCAGCCTTTACAATTTGCTATTCCCAGTTCGGCCGTCTGACAGAGTATCACAGGCCCCCGGGCAAAGTAGTGTGCTGGGACCCCTGCTTTGATAGCAAAACAGAGACATACAAAGGCATCAGAAACACCGTGGGGCCCCCCGGCCAGCGGCCATACGTTAAGATGGCCATACGAAGTCCATGTGAGCTTTGTCAGGCCACCTCCAGTGATTTATGTGTCAGTTTTGTCACTAAACAACCCCCAATATCCCATCCCATCCCATCTCATCTGCCCTCCTAATAGATGTTTAGGTCATTTTGTCCCCTTTGGTGGTCCCATCTTTATACAGGTGGTTCAAAGACTTCGCCATCACCAGCATGAGCTCCATGAAAATGCAAACGCTTTGCAGTTTCCAAAATGGGGGTGTTGCTCCATCAGGTGAATTTTTATAAAACAGAGGACTGTCCATCCATCCATTTTCTAACCACTTGTGCAAGGGCGGTCAGGGGGGCAGCAGATTAGGCAAAGATGACCTCCCCAGCCTGTCCCCTTCCTGGTAGGACCCTCAGAGAAGCATCCGGGAGGAACCCTAATCAGATACCTGGACCACCTCAGGTGTCTCCTTTAGATGCAGAGGACCGCCGGCTCCACACTGAGCCCCCCTCTCACCTTATCTCGAAGGTCTCTTGTATCTCCAGTTGAGTTCTTTCAGTCACAGCCCAAAGCTTGTGGTCATCGGTGAGGGGAGAGGTGCCAGCTGACCAGTAAATGGAGAGCTTTGTCTCGAGGTTCAGCTCTCTCTTCACCACCACTGACCGCTTGCACAAAGTTAACTGAGGCTGCCACTGCCGCTCTGGTCCTCCTGTTGATCTTCTGCTCCCTTCTTTTTCTGGCACTCGTGAACCCCTTGTCCGCTTGAGGTGGCACCTCCTTCCTAAACTGGGGTGGGCACTCCATCATTTTCCAGCTGTTCACAATTGCTTAAAGCCCACCTCAGGCAAGAGTTTTGTTCCTGCCTTACTCCTGATGCTGCTGGGGTTGGCTTCAGGTCTCCTTGAGCGACACGGGTCCAAAAACAGCGAGATGGTAGTTGTCTCCTATTCCACTCCAAGTCTTGGCATGATCATCCAACACAGACACATGGACAGGGACAGGCACATGACATGTTAACTAATATAAATGACAATTAGAATAATTCTTTACATTTACATTCAGTGAGTGGGGAGCCAATCAAGCACCACCAACGTGCACCACCCACCTGGATGATGTGACGGCAGCCATTTTAGTGCCAATACGCTCACCACACACACCACAGGTGGTGAAGTGCAGAGAAATAGCGAGAGAGAGATGGGGGATGATTAGGGGTCCAGAATGACCAGGCTGTGGTGGGCACTTTAGCCAGGACATCGGGCTACACCCTACTCTTTATCAAGGATGCCCAGGGGTCTTTTATGACCCCAGAGAGTCAGGACCTCGGGTTTTAAGTCTCCTCCAAAGGGCGGCGCCATTTTTAAAGCACTGGGTGGGTGGGGGGGGCGCATTGGGATTGACATTCAGACCACGGGGTCAGCGCCCCCTGTTGGCCTCACCAACACCTTGTCTCTCAGTGTCTCTCATTTCTGAAGGCCGTTCCTAACATATTCACACCATAGGGTCAGCGCCCCCTGCTGGCCTCACCAACGCCTCTTCCAGCAGCAACCCAAGCTTTTCCTGGTTGGTCTCCCATCCAAGTCCTGGTGAAGTGCGGGTGGGTTCAGAACGTGAAGTCCATTCACCGGCAGCATAAATGCCATTGTCCTCTTAAGGTCTCCACATTGAGTGCCACTAGATGGCTAGAAAAAGACCACCAAGTATTTAAAGAGGTATAACACTGGAAGAAAAAAGAGAGAAAAAATACATTATGCATTCAAGGAAAAGACATTAAAAAAACCTGTAGAAATAAAACAAGATCCTGTAATATCCCAGCATTAAAAATAGAATGGCTGAGCCGGAATAATATGTGGCTGCAAATAAATATTGCGATATGTGGTGAAACCCAAGGGATAAAGAAAAGCATCAATTATTTAAGAAAGACGGGACACAGGAAAAGGTGGCAAAGTTGCAATATATAAATATATATATATATAAGATGGCACCTCAGTGGAGAATTTCATAAAGTAGGAACGAGGACGTTTGGTTTAAATGAGAAAGTGGATAACATCGGGGGCCCCCCCCGAGTATTAATGGGTTTAGAGGGTCTTCACGGTCACGTGTGCAGGCGGGCAGGACACTCCTCAATGGCAGCTCTCTAGTGACGCTGACATTAAGGGTTAATAAAAAGAGGGGGCTCGGCTGTCACCATCCACCTGTGGTTACAACGATACAGTCAGAGTAAACGGGGGGGGGGGGACAGATGTGACATCTCTAGCGAGGATAGGCGTCTGGGGACAACCCGCTCAACAGGTGGTAGAGAAGAGCGGAGAAATCCGCCGCTGCCCACCGCAGTCCGTGCAGTTTAAACCGCCGGGGCTTCAGGGGGAGAGCAAAAGAAACTGAACGGAAGACGTGACGCCGAGAGAAAACAGAAAGTTAAAGTTGCTCGGTAGCACAAGATAACGGAAGCTTAACGATTCATCGGTACCTTGTAATGAGTGCAGCGACATAAGAGGCGGACAGACGGACCTGTGGACCACCGCGGCTACTCGGCCCCACGCGTTTGTGAGGTGCTTCTGTCACTTTGACTACTGCGCCACAACAGCAAGTCGAGTTTAGCTAAGCACTGTGGTCGTCGTGTGCACTACGTGCTATTCTGTCACGCCATGTCTGCATATCCCGTCAGACGGTAAGGTTAACCCCCTTCAGTTATTCGTTTGGATGTGCTGTCACAGAAGGTGGCTGTTGCGCGGCCTCGTCGGTGCGTCTACTGGTGTCGTTCAGCAGATTCGTCGATTCGGGTGTTTCTGTAACTGAAACCTGCGTCTCCTGTGGTTCTTCGTTATCCGCTCTCTTAACGGCAGTCTTTTCGATGGAGTGCGACACACCGCTGTATTTCGCACTTCATCATTTCAGGAAGACAGCTGCCATTTCTTTCAAGGCTTACACCGATTGTGATGACTGAGCACCACAGAGCACACGCAGCACCTGCGATAACAGATCGATCGCGTTTACCACTCGTCTATCGATGTGTTCGAATGCCGATGTACGGATCATCTGATGTAACAGAAAGGTTTTTTCCCCCCTTATAACAAGTTATGTTTATTTTGATCTCATTCATTGCGCTCTCCACATGCACGTCACACATTGCTGTATTTCATAGGGGGGTCTTTTTGGCGGTAATCAGAAGCTTGTTCTCCGTCTGGCACCTCTGATCTTTGCCCTTCAAAATCCCCGCCCCTTATTTTGAGCGCCACCTTCACGAGGCGTTGGATTGGTTTACAAATGTGACGCTCAATGAGCCCGTCTACTTGTTCCCACCCACTTTTAAGCATTATTCACTCCTGGTGGTCTCCTGCTGTATCATACGAGGTTAGAACAGGCAGCCACGTCCAGAAGAAGACAAACTCCAGAATGTGCTTCGGAGTTAAATGGTGGGCTGATAACGAAGACCAACAGGTGATGCAGATTTCTGTCCCCAAAAACAGTAAACGTGCCTAACGCCTCGGACCACGGGAGAGGCCGAACAGCATCCAAAAGTTAGAAGGGGCTAACGGCTCATCAGAAAAGTGCGGCCATGTGGTGGATTTAAAGGGGGGCCGTTCAGGTCACAGCTGGCAGACTGAGGGGACAGAGACTGGGGTGGAATTACTGATAAGAAGACAAACATAACAAGATGGGGGTGGGGGGGATTCAAAACCCCTAAAAATTAAAAATTACAACAAAACAAAAATATCATTTCAACATTTAATACGTTTCTAAAGGATGAAAGGTAACAAAAACGACAAAATCCGCTCTGGAAAGGAGAGCTGCTGCGTCACTAAACGGCGGTGCGGCTTGAAAAATGGCGTCTCTCAAACTGCACTCCTTCATATGTGACAGGAAGCTATTTATGCATTCGAGGATAATAAAGAAAGGGGGGTCCGCGTGGGGCTCATTTGTTACGCGTTTTTCATTGCTGTCCCCACGGATCCAGGACTGTGCAGGATTTGTCAGCGGTGGCCACTTTGTAATCCTGTCAGAAATCCGCCACTTGATCTCCAAGTTAAAGCCGCGTGGCTGAGCGACACGTGCCAATAATCATTAAAGTAAAATGTGCTGCCCGAGTCACACATAAGAACACTTACATTTTTTTTAAAATTCGTTTTTGCTTTTGAATTCATAATACAAAATTAAACATCCGGGGGGAAAAAAAAGGAGCCGGTCACCCGCTGGCCCTCAAAATGAGCATCTGAAGTGACAACCCAGGCTGGCCAGACACGTGGCGGGTGCACTTCACTTGCAAAAATCTGCACAGCCTAACATGACTGCCACTCACGGACGTTTGTGTACACCGATGTACAACCCCTAGTGCGGCAGAATGTACGGGCTACAGAAAACCTTTATGTTTTAAAAGGCCAGACAGCCAGCCCAGGGAGTCACTCTGTGGCAAATGCCAACCGTGAACCGGCGACCTTTGGTTTACTTAGAGGCTGTCATGTCATCGGGACTCTTTATAGGGTCCTTACTGTCACATGTACCGAGTAAAGTGAAATTCTTACTACTTCTTCTTTCGGCTGCTCCCGTTAGGGGTTACCCCAGTGGATCATCTGTCTGCATATGGATTCGGCAAAATATTACACCTTCCTGACGTAACCCTCCCCATCTATTTGGGCTTGGGACCGGCAAAAGTGAAATTCTTACTTGAACGTGGCAATCATTCCTGACATTCTCATCACCAAACTGGTCACTCTTGTCCGGCTCCAGACTGTGAGACTCGGCCTCCACCACTCCTCCATTCGCACACTGAACACCGGGTACCCCACAAGGCTGTGTGCTGAGCCCCCTCCTGGACTGCAGTCCGGCCCACAATAACCACCTCATCGTCAAGTTTGCTGACGACACCACAGTGGTCGGACTCTTCTCTAAGGGAGACGAGGCAGCTTACAGAGAGGAGGTCCTGAAGTTGGAAGCCTGGTGTTCAAAGAACAATCTGGCTCTGAACACCAGGAAAACCAAGGAGATCACTGTCGACTTCAGGAGGCACAGGACCGACTTAGCCCCCCTTTACATCAACAGCGAGTGTGTGGAGAGGGTCCATCATACCTTCTGGTTTCTCGGCGTCCTTATCTCCGCTGACATCTCCTGGACAGACAACATCACAGCAGTCACCAAGAAGGCTCAGCAGCGGTTACACTTCCTGAGGGTCCTCAGAAAGCACAACCTGGACTCCAACCTGCTACTGATCTTCTACCGCTCGTCCTTCAAGAGCCTGCTGACGTACTGCATCACAGTATGGTACCATGGCAGACAGGGAGAGGCTTCAGAGAGCAGTAAAGGCAGCACAGAAGATCATTGGCTGCCCTCTCCCCTCCTTGATGGACATTTAATAATAATAATAATACATTTTATTTATATAGCGCCTTTCCCATGCTCAAGGCACTTACAGAATATAAGAAAGAACGGCAGGGTATACGGTACATAGCATAGTACAAACCGAATAAATAAAGAAGATTTACACCTCAGCAGAGCAAAAAACATCATCAAGGACAGCTCGCACCCCGGCTCTCATCTGTTTGACCTGCTGCCCTCAGGGAGGCGCTACAGGTGCATCACAACAAGGACAAACAGACTCAAGAACAGTTTTTTCCCAAAAGCCGTAACCATTCTAAACTCACACATGCACTGACTACACAGTCGAATCCCCCAAACCCTGGACTTCCTTCTATCCATCAACTGTGCGATATCCAATACAATCCAATGGTACTGATAATAATATCTGTATACTGTACAATATCATTACTCTCAGGGTCCAACCTCCACTCCTCACTGCACGTGATCATCACTATTGTGAAATATTTAAATAATGTGCAATAGTTATTATACTTTCCATATGTATATAGCGTCACACAACTTTTTTGCACCATTTGTTTATTTAATTGTTATGTTCTACATACAGTGGGTACGGAAAGTATTCAGACCCCCTTCAATTTTTCACTCTTTGTAATATTGCAGCCATTTGCTAAAATCATTTAAAGTAATTTTTTCCCTCATTAATGTACACACAGCACTCCATATTGACAGACAAAAAAAAGAATTTTTGAAATTGTTGCAGATTTATTAAAAAAGAAAAACTGAACTATCACATGGTCCTAAGTATTCAGACCCTTTGCTCAGTATTTAGTAGAAGCACCCTTTTGAGCGAATACAGCCATGAGTCTTCTTGGGAAAGATGCAACAAGTTTTTCACACCTGGATTTGGCGATCCTCTGCCATTCCTCCTTGCAGATCCTCTCCAGTTCTGTCAGGTTGGATGGTAAACGTTGGTGGACAGCCATTTTTAGGTCTCTCCAGAGATGCTCAATTGGGTTTAAGTCAGGGCTCTGGCTGGGCCATTCAAGAACAGTCACAGAGTTGTTGTGAAGCCACTCCTTCGTTATTTTAGCTGTGTGCTTAGGGTCATTGTCTTGGTCTATCTTGGTCTCATCAGACACCTGAAGGACTCTGAGATGGTGAGAAATAAGATTCTCTTGTCTGATGAGACCAAGATAGAACTTTTTGGCCTTAATTCGAAGAGGTATGTGTGGAGACAACCAGGCACTGCTCATCACTTGTCCAATACAGTTCCCACAGTGAAGCATGGCGGTGGCAGCATCGTGTTGTGGGGGTGTTTTTCAGCTGCAGGGACAGGACGACTGGTTGCAATCGAGGGAAAGATGAATGCGGCCAAGTACAGGGATATCCTGGACAAAAACCTTCTCCAGAGCGCTAAGGACCTCAGACTGGGCCGAAGGTTTACCTTGCAACAAGACAATGACCCTAAGCACACAGCTAAAATAACGAAGGAGTGGCTTCACAACAACTCTGTGACTGTTCTTGAATGGCCCAGCCAGAGCCCTGACTTAAACCCAATTGAGCATCTCTGGAGAGACCTAAAAATGGCTGTCCACCAACGTTTACCATCCAGCCTGACAGAACTGGAGAGGATCTGCAAGGAGGAATGGCAGAGGATCCCCAAATCCAGGTGTGAAAAACTTGTTGCATCTTTCCCAAGAAGACTCATGGCTGTATTAGCTCAAAAGGGGGCTTCTACTAAATACTGAGCAAAGGGTCTGAATACTTAGGACCATGCGATAGTTCAGTTTTTCTTTTTTAATAAATCTGCAACAATTTCAAAAATTCTTTTTTTTTGTCTGTCAATATGGGGTGCTGTGTGTACATTAATGAGGGAAAAAATTAATTTAAATGATTTTAGCAAATGGCTGCAATATAACAAAGAGTGAAAAATTGAAGGGGGTCTGAATACTTTCCATACCCACTGTATATGTGTGCACTGAAGGAGCTGCTTTTAATCTCATTCTACACGTGTATAGTGACAATAAAAGGCATTCTATTGTAACATACAGAGTGTCGCCATGCAGCATAAATACGTCATCACAAAGCTTATTTGCTTGAAAAAATCACAAAACACATTTTACGACACAATCTACTGGTAGGACCTTTGTATGTGCATTTACTTGATATACGAGGGGGGACCTAAAAATTCCAGGAATCGGTCAATAGCATGGGAGTAGGGAGCAGGTCTCGATGATGCTTCTGGGCTTCGTATGCCAACATTTGGGTGAATCAGTCCGCCAAGTGGCGTCATGCTGAGCTGATCGAGTGCGTATTTCAGCCGTCTATTCTACAATTATGCATGTGACTCGGCCGATATTTTTTTTCCTCGAAGACACTATAGCACGGAGTGCCCAATGCGTCGATCGCGATCGACCGGTAGATCAGAAAGGGAGTGCAGGTAGATCACGTTGCATTCAAAACGTTGGTCTATCATATATCCTCCCTATGGCATTTGCCACTTGATTGACATACAGGGCGGCCAGTCTGAGATCTCTTTTCTTCTAACACACACGGGTCATCCCGCACGCACGATCATACGCGTGAGTTACTGCAGAACTCCGGCTATCTAAGTGATCTAGTTAGCCTTCCAATTTCTATTGACTAAAGAAGGGATTTAAAAAAAATTGTTGTTTATGGGCTGAATGTGGAATTGGAAGAGGATTTTGTTCTCTCACAATGTCACAGTCGAAGTGCATTTGTCTGATCTGTCAATCTATCATTGCTATTCCAAAGAAGGAAAATGTGGAAAGGCATTTTCGATTTGTTCATAAAAACTACAAAACTGACTTCCTTCCGAAAAGCGATCTGAAAAAGAGAAAAGACAGGGAACTAAAATCGCAGGTGAGACGCAATAGAAGGCGTGTGCGCAACTTGACATGCATACGCTACACAGAGCAGATTGAAAAATGTCGAATTGTCGACTTTATCGAATGGAAAAAAAGTAACGAGTCGAGTGTTGCCCAATGTAGCGGAGTAAGAGTAGCGTTTCTTCTTCACAAATGTACTCAAGTAAAAGTAAAAAGTATGGTGCAGTAAAACTACTCTTAGAAGTAAAATGTTTTTAAAAAGTTACTCAAGTAAATGTAACTCGTTACTACTCACCTCTGATACTCAGTGTATATATATATATGTATATATAATTATATATAGCATTTTTAATGTAAGTAGATCATTTTGACCTGGTCATTTTAAAAGTAGCTCGCAAGCCAAAAAAGTGTGGACACTCCTGCTCTAGCAGATTTTCAAGAGACAACAGTGATCAGGTTTCTCGACATCGACAGACTTTTTCACTCGTGGACGAACAGTTAATCAACGACGTTACACTGAACTGCCGAGGGGTCTACGGGAAAACATCAGGAACAACGTCGGAAGAAGTGGCACGCATCCCCCGTATCCGCCAGATCGCACTCCCTGTGACTTCCTTTAGTTGCCAAAATGAACACGGAGATGAAAGGGAAGAAGATTTACTACCTTGGAGGAAGTGGGGAAAAAATGCAGAAGGCTCAGAGATGGTAACAAAAGATCAGCACAGGAATGTTAACAGGAGTGGGAGAAGCTCGGGGACAAGGAGGGGACTCTGAAGGTGACTTAATAGGAATTGCATTCAATTTGTTTTTTTCACTCCAAGAAATTTCAATCCTCCCTTCTATGTAACACTTTATACTTAGTATATGCACAAATATATACAGATACACACACTGGGAACAACGTGATACAAACTGGTATACATTTTCAACCACCATTAATCAATAGGGCACTTTCCCATTGCAGGAACTTTTTACAGGCACCTGAGACTTTTGCGAATTACATTCCCATCACAGGAACTTGGGCTGTTTGCAGCACCTGGTACTCTGCTAAGCTCCTACTCCTCAGTATGTACTTTTTGTTCAACCAGAAACTACTGTGGGTGGGGATGAAGTGTGCCGATTGGCTGCCCACAAGCACTGGCTCCATCTTACAAATCTGTTAGTAGTTTGGACTTTGGAGAATTATTGACGACCAGGGATCACCGCACTTTGCACCGCATAGCCGCCTCTCTATGCTGCACCACACCACGCACCTCATTGAAACAATAATCTCCCCCATGAACTTGCGATTGCTTCAGAGTAGTAATGTTGGTTAATTCCCCACAAACTCCCGAGCAAGTCTTACGTAGCACTGCACCACTCTCCATAGCTGCCCCCCTGGTGCACACGTCACACACCGTATCAGAGCAATGAGTTACCCCATGAACCCCTCAACGCGCCCCACTTCACACCGCATCCCTCTCCTTTACACGTCATATATTTCACGTTAAGGCTGCCGTTCCCGTTGTGTGGTGGGAAGGCAACACACGAAAGCGGCCAGGGACCGCAAATGGCCTAAAATCGTACAGGAACTCTGTAAGGCACCATTACCTGCCTTGTTTTATGCCCTTTTTTGTTCATTTTTATAATACTTTAATTGTATTATTCCTTGTCTTTCATTTTGTCTGTAAGCCTCTTTTGTGTTCCTTGTGTCTTGTGAGTGGTTCCCCAAGAGGCGGGACCACCAGCCCTGAAAAGGCGAACGACGGTATCCCACAGTTCCTGGCGGTTCATTTGTATGTGTTTATGGTGTGGCGAGTTTCCCTGGCGCTTTCTGTGTTTTGTTTATTACTGTGACCCTCTTGCTCTGTTTTTCGACCCCCATCTTTTTACCTTTGTGATCCATGGAGCCATTTTGTTACAGAGCAATTTTAAATTTAAAGATCTTTTACTAGCCGGGTCGGTGGTTTTGCCCCTCCAGTGGGCATTGGGACTCTTTTTGCTCTCTTCAAAGGCCAACAGCACACAAATGATTTAGGAGCACAAATTAAGTAGTGTGTGAAATTTGACAACAGTGTATATGCACGTTACCTGTGATGAGGTTTTAAACTACGAGGCATATCATTTGGAAAAATAAGGCAGTAATGTTAAAATGGCCATAAAATAAGGCACATTATATCAAAAAGTAGCAAAATACCGGCGCTTCGCAGCGGAGAAGTAGTGTGTTAAAGAAGTTATGAAAAAGAAACATTTTAAAAATAACGTAACATGATTGTCAACGTAATTGTCGTAGGCTTATTTTAGTATTGCGAGTGAATCTGATGATTGTAAAGAGTTTCATTTATGATTGTAAATGTCGTGTATGAGAAATGCCCATTTTTAGGACGTAAGGATCTCTTTCTGCCCTCGGGCTGTAAAATGACCAAGCTGCTGGTCTGCTGAGCTTACTCTCGAGCATGTAACGTACAGTCGGCCTGGTGAGAAGCCATCTTGTGTCAAGTCAATGGCGACCTTTTTTTGAGTCTGGCCCTGTGACTTATTTATTGTCCTAGCGAAGCAGACCCTTACTGGAAATTGGAATGGGAGGTCAGAGGGTATGAGAGGGTCCCCCCTGAGCCAGTCCCAGTGAAGTCAGTGGCCTCAATGAGGTTCTTGTGTGGAGATTTAATCTGAAGCCTGGTGCTGTTACAAAGTTTTGGTGGTTGTAAGTTTTGTAGTAACATCATTGGTAGAGTAGCAGAGTATGCGGAGGCCTGCCTGGAGGATTAAGAGTGTGAAGAAACTAAATGAAAAGGCAGGAATCACTAGCAGGAAGATGTGAAGCAAGTCGAACAATAACAGGCTTGATTCAAGCTTCAAGAGTATTTATTGTCATTTCATCCATATACAGTAGTGCAGCATACAGTGAAACGAAACAACGTTCCTCCAGGACCATGGTGCTACACAGAACACAGGACAGCGAAGAATCCACGGCACATAACATAAAGACACGTAATATATAACAAGGTACATATATAACAGTAAATTAGGGTTAGGGTTAACCTAACCCTAACTCTAAAGAAGAAGAGAGCAGTGAGCACAACGAACAGCTGAGGAAAATAAAGAAGCGAGTGATGAGGCACTTGAGCGCCGGATGGCAGGGAGCCAACCACATGCTAGGTGTGCAGACAGCGGCCGTGCGGAAAAAGGAAGGGGAACCGGGGGCGGCCGTTGTGCATCTCTGCCATGAAATAAATAGTCGTTTAACGGAAATAAGGAACGAAACCGCCAGAAGGTGAGGTCAGTTCCGAAAGTTCCTTATGGCATAATAGTGAGAACCGCCAAAAGGAAGACGTTATTTTCAAAAGTTCGTTATGAGGCATGGCGCGAAATGAAACATACTTAACGTTTGTAAGTACAGTGTAAAGGATGAGCATGGGAAATCTGGGCTTCCTGTGTATATTGGAAGTTGCAGAGATAGTGAGGAGGGGTTTCCCCCGTCTATATATACAGTTTAGGGGGTACACCCGTTTCCCCCCTTGGGTGCTATAATAGGACATGACACATACCTAACTTTTCTAAGTACACTGCAAGGAATGAGCACGTGAAATTTCAGCTTCAAACCCACCAATATGGAAAGTGGGAGAGTTAGTGAGGAGTCAGTGAGGGCTTCGCCTTTGATATGTAGAGATACAAGACATGGCATCACCTAGAAAAAGAAAGTTGGTTACAAAACAACGACATCAGAGAAACAGGTTAAGCTGAAGTGTTTATTAATGTTTACTGTAAGTTACTTTATCCATTTGAAAAGATGAAAGACCACTGCGACACCAGTAAAATACCCCCCCACCGTCTTCCACTCCATAGCTGGCCTTGGCTGCTGACCTCGAGGAAGCCTCATGTCTTCCTTTTCAGCTGCTGTGCCCTTGCAGAGCCTCGGCCATAAAGAGTTTCCCCAGGTTTTGGGACGTGAACTCCTTGATGTTCTGGCAGTAGGTGTTGATTTGACCTAAAAGGTAAGCGATGAGACACAGTCCGTTAGTGCAGGTCAGCGTTTTGTGGTTTTCTCCACTGATTGTTTCTTGACTTTGGTCACTAACAGTGCAGCTTCTCTCCAAACTCACAACAACGTTCTATACCATGATTAGCTTTCAGCTCTCACCCCCGAGAGTTGCCCAGAATGACCCCATGGCTGCTCTACTGCCTTTTTCTAATCCAACAATGCAAGTTTACAAGGGCAGATGTAAGGATGTCTTCTGAGGAACAAGAAAGCAGCACAACAGACGTGTGCATTAAAAAGCAGGCGGCGGCAGTACCTGCACTCTGATCAAATAAGGTTAATGTGAAACTACGGACGTCTCTTGACTTTTACATGAACTTCCTATAAAACAATAAACTATTGAGAAATGGAATGCCATTATCCACCAGGACCACCATTCGTCATCTTATCTGTCTCTTATATGTCAGAAAGAGGGTAAATCAGAAGCCCTCAAGCAGCTGGAAGAAATTTTTAACCCAGAGGTACATGTAGAGTAGATAATTCTGTATACGCCTAACACAAGGACGGGGAGAAGATCATCTCATGCATCTCAACTGGCACGGTCTGAGACTCAAGTCTCCTTATATTTATTTATTTACAGGGCATTCAGAAAGTATTCAGGTCCCCTCACTGCATGCCCAGCCTACCTGGACAGGCGTCTCTCTTTGAACTGCCTTTCCCGAGGTTTCTGCCATTTTTGTTTTTGGAAGTTCTTCCTCGTCTTCTTAGAAACTCAATGCTGGGGGGCTATCAAAAGGCAGGGCCTGTTAAAGCCCATTGCGGCACTCCTTGTGTGATTTTGGACTATACAAAAATAAACTGTATTGTGCCATGGAAATTATTTTTTTCCCCCCTTTGTCATAAACGAACGGGGACCTTGCCCCCACCAGGAGGCCTGGAGAAGCAGGGGCAATTCCTTTCCCTGGGACGATAGAGGGCAGCCCCCCTGGATTGCATTGGGCCAAGCAGCTTGGAAGCTCAACCCTGTGGGGACCCGTGGCCACCATCAGGGGGGCACCTGGATGGTTCTGGGGCCACGGACTGCAGCACTTTCAGCACACCAGGAAGTGCTACCAGAACAGGAACCAGGTATACATGGAGTGCCTCCAGGTGCCCATGCAGCACTGCCGCCACACCAGGAAGTGCTGCAGTAAGGTCATCAGGGAGCACCTGGAGCACATCCGGGCGCATTATAAAAGGGGCTGCCTCACTCCATTCAGGGAGGGATTCGGAGTCGAGAGGCAGAAGAAGGAGGAGGAGGAGAAGGAAAAGAAAGAAGATGAAGAAAAAGAACAAGAAGTCTGGCTGGACGGCTGAATGTTCACAACTTCATCAACTAACACTCAACATCCCATAATAACAAAGCAAAACCTGGATTTAAGAAACTATTACATTTAGGAACTAACACAATGACACACATATTCAGACTCTTTGGTTTGGCTCAGGGGCATCCCATTCGTCACGGAGATGTTTGGAGTCCATCTGTGTGGTCAATTCAACTTATTGGACGTGATTAGGAACGCACACATCTGTCCATAGAAAGCCACACAGTTGACAAAAAAAACAAGCAAAGGAAATGTCTGCAGAGCTTAGAGACAGGAGAGTGTCAAGGCATAATAAAAAAATGTCTGAAGCACTGAAGGTTCCCAAGAGCAATTCATAAATGGAAGATGTTAGAAACAACCAGGACTCCTCCTAGAGCTGGCTGCCTGTCCAAACTAAGCAATCATGGGAGAAGGGGGCATAGTAAGACAGGTGGCCAAGAACTTAATGGCCACACTGGGTGAGCTCCAGAGGACCTGTCTGGAGATGGGAGAAACTTCCAGGACGTCCATCACCGGAACACTCCACTAATTGAAGCTTTATGGCAGACTGGCCAGATGAAAGCCTCTGTTCGGTGAACACGTGAAAGCCCTCGTGGAGTTTGCAAAAGGCACATAAAGCACTTCCAGACTGTGAGAAACAAGAATCTCTGGTTTGATGAAATCAAGACTTAGCACCAAGTCTTTAGGAAGGCAGGCACTGTTCATCACCTGTACAATACACTCCAACAGTGAAGCTCGGTGGTGGCAGATTCATAATGTAGGGTTGCATCTTCAGCGGCAGGGACTGGAGAAGTAGTCAGGGTCGAGGAAAAGCCCAATATAGCAAAGTACAGAGATATCCTTAATGAAAACTCAAACCGAGCTGAAGGTCCACCTTCCAACAGCACAACAAGCCTAAACACAAAGCAAAGACCACTTAGTCAGAACTCTGCAAATGTCTTTGAACCCACATGAACATCTCTGGACAGGCCTGATAAAAGCTGTCCAGTCCACCAAAGGTCTCCATCCAACCTGGCAGAGTTTGACAGGATTTGCAGAGAATGATGGCAGAAAATTCCCAAATCCAAGTGTGTGAAGCTTGTAACATCAAACCCAATCGCTGCTAAAGGGGCTTCAATCGAGTACTGAGTAAAGGGTCTGAATACTTGTGTCAGTGAGATATTTCATTTTTTATATTTTGAATAAGTTTGCAAAACTTTCTACAATCCTGTTTTGTCTTTGAGCTTCTGGGGGTACTGAGTGAAAAAAGTGATAGGGTCTGAATACTTCTGAATACCCTGTATGTACATTGTCATACATGCGCACCTGGGGACCACCTTCCTGGTCCTGTTGAGTAAAGAACTTCCATGCTAAGATCATCATCTCCTCCTCCCTCCTCCTCAGCCAGTAAAATACACCCACAGAGGATGCCGGGCCCCGCCCCAAAAACCCAGAGAAGGCTCCGCCCCTTCAGGTACCAGCCTTACAAGGCCAGCTCACTCCCAGAAGGAGGCGTGAGAAGGACTGAGCTCCAGATACGTTGCTCCCTCACTACTAAACAGCTGCTTTGTTTTTAAGTGGTTTGCCGGCTAACTTTATTATTATTAAAAGGGGGTACCCCAACATTTTTTGGCTGTGTACCGTTGTCTGCTTTGCCAGCTTCAATTACAACAAACGCACACAAACACATAGAGGCATACCTATATTATACACACACACACACACACACAAAGTATGATGTATTGCCATTTGAGGTAAATAATTTCGAGAATAACTGCCCTTGATGTGGAAGGAAATTAGACCACAAATGTACAAGGTGTACAAAATTTTCTGTATTTCTCAATTTTAATGATTTTGTTACTTTGGTTTCCTCCTCTTCACGTATTTTTGCCTTTTTTTGTGCATAAATGTCCTCTACCTTTAAACATTTGATGCCTCAATCCTCAGATCAGACATCTAGACATAAATGCAAAGTTTACATCCAGAAACCTACGACAGATGAACATACTGTAATACGCCATTTTCAAACCCATTCAGGGTCAAGGGGAGTTGGACCCCCTCATGCCAACAACACACCTGGAACCAAACCTGGACTTGGTGCTACTCATGTGCACGCTCATGCTTAAAAAGGGCTAATTAATAATTCCATAATACATACATTCTCAGGAATATGGGAAGAAAACCAGTACAGCTATGGAGGGAACAACAATAACCCATAATGCTAATCTAAATTTAATCTTCCCACAGAGGATGGCTGGCCCCGCCCCAACACCCAGAGAAGGCCCCGCCCCTTCCGGTACCAGCCTTACAAGGCGTGAGAAGGACTGAGCTCCAGATACTTTGTTCCCTCACTACTAAACAGCTACATTGTTTTTGAGTGGTTTGCCAGCTAACTTTTTATTATTATTAAATGGGGTTACCAGGGTGGTACCCCAACATTTTTTGGCTGTCTACCGTTGTCTGCTTTGCTGGCTTTAACCCACGGACAGGACAGCAGTTTTGTTAAACGTTAGGGAGTACATTTTCAGTTATGGCTATTAAGGCATGGCTGAGTTATTTTCAGCTTTCTTGACACCTCATGCCAACTCAATATGAATATAAATTATGTTCAACTATACATGCATTAGAAAAGAAAAAAAAAAAAAAAAAAAGGTTACAGAAGCATTGGCAAATTCTTAGCCATTTCCTCAGTGTAATGATTAAAAAAACATTAGCCTAGCACTGTCAAGTAAAATTAAGCTCAGCTACGAGAAGCGCACCTTCGAAGGTACAGTCGTCACACTGTCGAGCAGATCATCAACTACAAATAATAAAGAGCCCCTCTGTGTGTTGCGCATTTTGCCTTTGTCAACAAGACGGATAAAAATAGCTGCTCAAAGCCGGCACATTCTGGGATGGTTCAGTATGGAAATGAGTCAGCTGAGCCACAAGAAGGAATAGAAGGGATTTAGTGTACCTCTTGAGCACGGGCTGCCGGATACTGGCAACTGCCGCCGTATTATGAGGCAAACATACTTATGGAAATAACTTGTGCCTAAAGGACTTGGCCAGGACTCTCACCTGCAATAAGCAGTGTATCCATCTTTGGAGGAGCCTGAGGTGGCTTGAACATTTTGGTTATGTCTTCCTCGGGCAGTGGAGGTTCTCCGCGGCTCTGCCTCTGAGCATTCTCTTGCTGTCTTCTCTGCAGATACTGTGGTTTAAAAAAGAATACAATTTTAGTAACTGAGATAGCATAACTGATAAGTTCTGGAACTGTCGGCTCTATTATGATTACTATTTCAAACCTTCAGAAATAAAGATAATGAAATAATCCAAAAATTCAATTTCAAAGCAACTTTATTCTGCAAAGGACACTATAAAAAAAAAAAAAAAAAAAAGGCTGGACGAGGCACAAAAATGAGCTAAAGAAGATCACAGAGAGCGATGGAATCGATCACAATATGAAAACGTACATTTGCCTGGTAATAGAAAAGGTTTGATGATGATGATATTAATAATAATTCATTTAATTTGTGTAGCACCTTTCCTATGCTGCGGTGGGCTGGCACCCTGCCTGGGGATTTGTTCCTGCCTTGCGCCCTGTGCTGGCTGGGATTGGCTCCAGCAGACCCCGTGACCCTGTTTTAGGATATAGCAGGTTGGACAATGACTGACTGACTGACTGACTTTTCCTATGCTGAGGGTACTTTAGAAAAATTTTAATATTCAAAATGTAACAATAGAGAACTGAACCTAAAAGAAGACTCTCACTCAAGTAGGACATTATTTGTTGGTTAGACGTTCGTCAGGGTGAATAGTACATTTTGGTAGCTGGGCTACAACACAAAATCAATGTCTTCTATTCTTGTATATAAACGTCTATGCGTGTGTGTGTGTGTGTCCGGCCTGGAAGTGCAAGGCTATAGCGTGAAGCTCAAAGAAAGCGACTCTGTCGCCAAAGTGAAATTGGAGAGAAAAGAGAAACTCGCTGAGCTGCTGATGCACAAGCGAGGTGAGCACGTTGGCAAAACGAAACCGCTGAGGAGAGAGAAACTCGCCCAGGCGTACACAGGTAGTATATAATAAAACGCTACTCTGTGTGTGTGTGTGTGTGTGTGTCTGGTCCATCCAAGCAATCTAATTGATCACATTTAGTCCGATTGGTAAGTTTTGCTCTGGTTGTTCAGTCAAATGTGATCGAGACAGGAAGCACAGCACAAGGGAGGTTAAAACACACCAAGAAAAGGCAGAGGAGGAACAGTGAAAGTCAACCGTCAAACACGGAAAATACGAATGACGTCTTCCCAGGTAATGGGGGCCCACCTAGCATTGGTGGTAGTCGATTAAGGTGTACTGAAAAAGCATTTCACCATAGAAGGACCCATTGAAAGGTGCCATATAAATAAAATGTATTAATATTATTGTTGTTGAACTCCTGACTATACTCTGTAGCCTAAAGGTGACCTGGCGAGATCTAACCAGCACTATGGAGGCTGCAGTTTAGCACCTGCTTACAATATCTGGCCCCTGCAGGGTAACAAGACGATGACACAGTGGACAAAAACAAATAAAAATTTAATCATGAGCTAAAAGTTCAAGCCATAGGAACACAGAGCACCGGAGGACACTCTCTCTCCCTAAAACGCTACAGCCTTCCTCTGTGAATTTGCTTTTGTCTGCTCTCAGTTTATCAGTTAAGTGGAAATCCACGAAACAATTTCGGCTTCGCTTCCGCCGATGCTTCTGAACGATGGTTTCATTTCCGATCCAATGCAGCTCTGCTGGCTGGCTGTACTCAGACAGGATAGAACAAAGGACAAGGCCGTCCTCCATTCTAGGCTCTCAAGTGTTTAACAGTAAAATTATTTTCTAAAGACATTTAGTGGGGAGAAATACCGCAGGACAGCAGTTGAAATATTACAGCCCAGATGTTCGACGGTTTCAGTGCGTGAGATGAAAGCAGCGCATCACATGCCACTGTCAAGTGATTTCTACTCGGCGACCACGGAAAGGTCTCTCACTTTAAATGCCGAAGTCCTGATTTTATGATATGATAGGCAGAGCAAGAAATTCTACAGGAAATTCTTCATTGATTCCCCGCACAAATCTGCTTTCCATTAAAAGCATCATATTTCTCCAAAACGTTACAATCTTTTCATCGAGTACATTTTTATTTATTACTCAATGGTAGGGAAAACATATTTACTTTAAATAGGCTGACCTACACTTTAAATTTTTGGTGATATACTGCATACATATTGTTGTATTTGTTAAATACATGCTGTACTAAAATTGGATTGTCTGGAGCTCCCAGACATATGTGTATTTCATTCTGAAGAAATTTAATTTTGGTCAACAGAATATTTCAAAATATAAGGCAGAACACGTTGCAGCAGCTCAGTGTCAGCTGTGCTTTCCGACAGTGGAGATTAATGCGGTAAAAGATGTGGTGACATAAAAACAGCAAATAAGTAAGTGTAAATGACACCACCTTATCAGAATGGTTAACTGCATTTAACACAACCTTAAATATGCTGGGTGTATTGTATATACTGTGCATGTGCTACCCAGAAAGCTCTGTAATTCTCCATCCATCCAATAATCCTCTACGGCGTATCCGGTCCAGGCTGCAGGGACAGCAGCGCAGGCAAAGATGCTCACGCATCCCTTTTCCCAGCCATCTCCCCAAAGGTGATCCTGAGGCATTCCCAGGCCAGCTGGGACATATATCATCTCTGGTATATCATAGGTTTGCCCTGAGGTCTCCTTCCAGTTGGACATGCCCGGAGGTCCTAGTCAGAGGGCATGACCACCGACTCTACTTTGAGCCCCTCTAGAATTTCTGAACTCTCTCTAAGGCTGAGCCCAGACATCCTATGAGGAAACTCATTTCTGCCGCTTGTACTGATGAACTCATTTTTTCAGTCACTACCCAAAGCTTGTGGCCGCAGGGGAGGTTAAGAAGGTAGATGGACCAATAAATCGAAAGCTTTTACTTTCGGCTCAGCCCTCTCTTCACAACTATACCAGTACATCGTCCACATAACGGCAGGTGCCACTCTGATTCGCCTGCCGTTCTCCGACTCCTTTCTACTCTCACTTGTTAGCAGGACCCTGAACTACTTAGAAGTCCTCCACCTGAGGTATCACCTCCTTCTCCAACCTGAAGAAGGCACTCATTCTTGTAGGTGCTGATCCTCATCTTTATAATTACGGCCAGTAATTTATTCTTGAACCGTTTTTTTTTTTATTATATTTTTATTAATTTTATTGCAATCCATACAAATCAATCAAGTTTTTACACAAAGAAAAATTGAGTTAAGGACAAATCGATCCCCACCCCTGAGAGAGAGAGCAAGGAAAACGGTGTGAAATTTAAGGCTTGTAACCATACCTAAATTAATAAATTCTGTGTGCTTTATGAGCTTATTTTAAAATATTACTGATTAGATACTGCCATGTTTTGAAAAAAGTCTGTACGGATCCTCTAACTGAGTATTTGATTTTTTCCAATTTCAAATAATATAACACATCGGTTTCCCTCTGACTTAAAGGAGGAGAGTCTGGGTTCTTCCAGTTTAGCAGAATAAGTCTGCGTGCCAACAGTGTAGTGAGTGCAATCACAGTTTGTTTGTCTTTCTCCACCTTAAACCCATCTGGAAGAACCCCAAACACAGCTGTTAGTGGGTTAGGAGGGATTGTGAGACCAAGGCTGTCTGAGAGGTAACTAAAAATTTTGGTCCAGAATGATGTTAATTTGGTGCAGGCCCAGAACATGTGACCCAGTGAGGCTGGGGCTTGGTTGCAGCGTTCGCAGGTTGGATCTCGCCCTGGAAACATTTTGGAGAGTTTTAGACGAGACAGATGTGCTCGATATATAATTTTGAGTTGTATAATTGTATGCTTTGCGCATATGGAGCTCGAATGAATTCTCTGCATTGCTACTTTCCACTCCTTTTCTGATATATTAATTGAGAGATCTTTCTCCCAGTGTCCTCTTGGATCTTTAAAAAGGAGGGATTGTAAAATGATTTTTTATATTGTAGAGATGGTGTCTAAGTCCTTGAGATTGAGCAATATTTTTTCCAGCATGGATGAGGGTGCAAGATGAGGAAAATCTGGAAGGTTCTGTTTAACAAAGTTCCTGATTTGAAGATAGTGAAAGAAATGTGTAGCTGGAATATTAAATTTAGAATGTAATTGTTCATAGGATGCAAAGACGTTGTCTATATAAAGATCTCTAAGCAATTGAATTCCAAATTTTTTCCAGATATTAAAAACTGTATATGTTTGCGAAGGTTGAAAGAGGTGGTTCTCTTGCAGAGGTGCCACAGATAGAATATGAAACCAATGTAGAAAGCATTTTAAGACGGAGAAGCTTCTAAGTGAGTGAAGCACAATTGGGTTATTAGTATATTGCCGATAACGTGTGTTTATTCTTGAACCGTTTTTGAAGATACAGTGATGTACTTGTTTCACTTTTCTCTTTAAACTCCATCGACTTTAACAGCCTTGTGCCAGTGAGAACAACAAGCTTCTACCACTTCAATCAATGACTTTGGAACCCTCAAAGATGCCTTCCGGGGACAAAGTTTCAGAGTGCCGACAAACCGGTAAAAATCTGAGGGAGGATCTGACCTGTGCTGTGGACAGGGAGGCACTGACCACCCAAGTTTTGTGCTCCCATCCTGTGTCATGTGACTTGAGTGCTTAATTGTGGTC
>JANRMT010062845.1:13540047-13558575 GCA_026402145.1 Polypterus bichir lapradei | reverse complement strand
ATATATACACACACACACACACACACACACACACAGTTTACACACAAAATGTATTTATATAGCACATTTTCATACAGCAATGTAGCACAAAGTGCTTTACAAGATGACAAAAACAAAGTTACAAGAAGAACAATTAAAAATAATCAATAATATTAAAGAATAAATAACACAGCACAGTAAGGTCAGATGGCCAGAAGGAGAGAAAAAAACACAAAAGAATCTCCAGTTATATAGATACACAAACACAATATTTAACCAGAACTGAGCAGGAAATGTATATAATAATATTAAGCCTAGCAACTGCCCTAATCTGATTTTTAATGTATTATATGGGACATTTACTTCTTTGGGGAGTAAATCTTCTGTCAGATTAATGTTACTTCTTGCCCTATAAATTTCAAGAAAATGTTTATTTTTCTTTTAAAAATCGCAAAGGTAAAAATCTATTTTTCTTCGACCAGCCAGTTAAAATTAATAAAATGGAATAATGCCCAGAGACAGCTCTCGTATCATATGCTGTTAGACATTATCTCACAAGCGGCCAGGTCCACTTTTCATTTTTTTTTTTGTCCTTTCCTTCCTCATGGATAGTTTCCCAGTCTATGAGCACAGGCGCGCGCACACACACAACAGACTGCAATAAATATATCAATGCTGGCAGCTTAAAAACTATCATTAAGGAACAAATTATCTATTCTGCAGACACAGCAATTTTGAGAATGGAATGAAAAAATGAAACTGTCTGCAAGGCCCTGGCATAAGAAAAAATTACTTTCTAAAGAACCTTGCACACGCAAATACAATCAACCTAAGGGCTGCCTTTGGCTTCTGAAGGGATGTCGTATCCACTGTGTAATGTACAGTCAGACACAGAAGAGTCTCATACATTTAAACAAGAAAAAAGAGGAGAATTCGCACATTATTTCAGGTGGAATTAGTTGTGTGTAATGAATGTTTAAAATAATGAATGACAAAAAAAATAAAAATACAGCCAACACAATACAGGCCGTCTACGCTTTAAGTGCTCCTTGCCCTTATATGCACGAGGAAGCAGCTGCATGCTGAAACTTTCAGCTTTTCTTTATTCTCTTCATTGCATAAAAACCTGAAATAACCCTGAAGCCTGTTGGCTGCATCGCCATATACAGTACACTCACAGCAGTAGCAATTAGAGTACACACTGATCCCTCCACGCCGGGCCTCATAAAAGTAAGTGAAAACATTTAAACTATGGATTGTTGGAACCTTGGGGGGGGGTTACTATGTGCCCTGCTAGTGAAATAAGCAGCCATGTCTTCTTGGAATGAAGTTTATACACCTTAAGAGTTCACACAATGGATGAGATTCAGCATGGACGGTTATCCCAAAGTTGGCAATTCAGTTTTATACAGAAGCTCCTGAAATAATGTCAGCAGCCATCCCACCTGCACTTCAAAACAGGTCATCCACCTGAAGCTAAGCCTGTTTGGGCCCAACCCATACTTGGATGGAAGACCACCTAGGAAAAGCTGGGGTTGCTGCTCAATGAGGTGTCTGGTGAGGCCAGTAGGGGGTGCTTACCCTGTGGATCCTAACACCCCAGTGCAGTGACAGGGACACTGTGCTGTAAAAATGGAGCTGTCACTTCAGATGAAATGTAGAACTGAGGTCCTGACTCTCTGTGGTCACTAAAGATCCCTGGACATCTTTTGATAGAGTAGGGTGTATCACGATATACTGGCTAAGTTGCCCATCGTGACCTGGTCATTCTGGACCTGCTAATCATCTCCTGTCTCTAATTGGCTCTCTGTATCGCTACTTCACCACCTAACAGCCAATGTGTGGTGAGTGCACTGGGACGAGAATGGCCGCCGTCACATCATCCAGATTGGTGCTACACATTGGTGGTGGTTGAAGTGTTTCCCCTCTGTCTACATGTATGTAAAGCAATTTGAGGAGTGAGAAAATCGCTATATACATGTAATTATTACTGTTATTATTATAATTACTGGTGAATAATATAACCATCAAAAACAACAACCCCCTCAAATGCACACAGGAATTAAGAGGAAAGAGGAAAACGAAAAGATGAGAGAGCAGTTGCAGTGAAGCAGTAGAACAGCGTTGTAGCCGCAAGTATAAAGGAACCCCAGTCACATTTCTTGGCAGACTTCTTCTGAATAATTTGTTGTCTAAAAGTCCTCAATGTTAAGTGCATTACAGAGACGATGTGCAGCACGGCTCATAATGACTGTCAGCCAGTGGCGTAGCTAGGGGCGGGGCACATTTTTGGGGGCAGCGTTATTGTCCAAAAGGTTCAGTACAATTCGTGTGTAAGCAGCAGGGTTCGGAAGGATATCACTCATGAATGAAAAAAGTTAAATTCTCTGATTTGTATCCACAAATGCTTCAAAAATAATTTTCAGACTGTCCTCCTGTGACGGCATCAGACACAGCAGTTGAAATTTATGAGGCAATAACAAAAATAAACATAAACATTACACCGATAAGAATTTCTAGGAAGATAAACAACTAACTTACAATTTATAATTTCATTTCGTTATCAATCCGAATGCGCTCTTGCTCTGCGCAGAAAACATCCCCACCTATCACTCGTACACTACACTGGTTCTGGTTTTCGCAGCGTAATTATATTAAACTAATAATCAGAACACGGCTTATCAGTGCGTCTATACTATACTCTTGTTTAGTTGATGCTTATAAATAATTATATGTGAAAAAGTATTACTGTTTCTCTATATATGAATAAATCTATGCAGAATGGATCTTAATTTTTCTCTATATGTCATTTTAATTTTCTATTTAAATAGGCTACCATATTCAGATATGCTGGAGGGCGACCAATTTAAGCGCTGCCCCGCCCCGAGTGGCACGAGCTCTAACTATGCCACTGCAGTCAACGCTTCACCAAAACCTCCAGCGGGGCCAGAAGATGTCCCATAAATAAGGCTACCTTCTTAATCGGCTTGTTGATTCGGTGAGCCTCTTTTTAAGTGATGTTACCACCCCACCATCCCACACTGGCTATCAAAAAGTGGTAGACCTCCAAGTATGTGAGTTGGGGAAAAAAAATATTATTGGATACCGTGATTTGTAAGCCTTAATTATCTGTAACCTACGTACAATTTTCTAGCTAGATTCCTTCAGGTAGTGACCAAAAGTAGAGCAAATGCACTGTTAGTAGACAATGAAAGAATGAGCCTTATTGGGGTCTGTGAGAGCCAAAACCATACATAATACAGGGGGTCCTCGGGATATGACACAGTTCCGTTCCTACAACAGTGATGTAACCCGAATTTTGGTGTAAGTCGAAACACACTCTAGCCTAAGTAACTTACCTATCTTAACACATTTGCAAAATCATAATCCAGAACATAAAAACACAAAATCTAAGCCTGAGAAAAAAGAAAAGGACATAAATATACTGGACTGTACACTGTACTGTAGTAACAGAAAAAATGAGTGTAAAAAAATGCTTACCTTTATTCCTCCTCATGTCTCAGTTTTTTTAAGTTTTTATGTGAGTGAGTGCTGTAAACTCGAAACGTTGTAACCCGAGGACCCCCTGTATATGTAATTATCTCAATTGTTGTAATCCATATATGGCACTAGTCGGTAGAACACACAAATAGCTCACTGAAGATGCTAAAGTGGCAGCAGTGTGTGTACTCAAGGCTTGTCAGGATGACTCAAAGCCAGCATTGTCATCGGCACAGATGTGACAGAACAATGCCTCCGCTCCACCGAAAGATGGAACTGCAGTCGTCAAAGACCCCTCGGAAGAACCGAAAGACTACTGCACTGTTCCGATAGGTTGTCTTCAGCTGTATTTGTATGTCTCAACATTATACCTCAATGCATATCAGGCGTGGAAGCTGCGTTTTAAAGCCTTTTCTTTTGTACCCATATTTCTCTAGTCCTTTGGTTACTAACGAGGGGTACATAATAGGTAGGTCCAATGTAGGAGTTTTAAAGCCAATGTATGAGATTTAAAGCCTTTTCTTTTGTACCCATATTTCTCTTGTCCTTTGTATTTCCATCATGGTTACTAACGAGGGGTACGTAATAGGCAGGTCCAATGTATGAACTGCATTTCTAAAAGAACACATTCTCAAGGAGCATGCGCCCCCTGCTGGACACAAACACGTACTGTATAGGATATCACTACCCACATGATAACCACGGCAGTCCAGCCTGTCACTGATGTAGCCGTGCGCCATATCGTCACGCACTCCTGAGCAGTGACCGGCCGCTGGGGTCGATACGCACTTATGTTGGTTTTGCAGATGTCGGCTTTGTGACTGCTGGGAGAGGCTCTAGTCGGACCTGGATGAGCGGGTATAGAAGGTGGAAGATGGATTGATGTAGCTGCAGAGGAGTCACATTAAACTGACTAAACACGAGTTTACTTCCAGTTCATGTTCTACCAGGCAAATTGAAAAGCACAACTTGACCTTCCAAATAAAAAAAAAAAATTAAATCTGATGTTTCCAGCACATGTCTATCACTAATCAGAAGTGTGATTTTAGAAGAATATTGCAGGCCGGTATTTTATTATGTGGAATGAAAGGAAAAGAATCTTGCTGAAAAAACGTTATACTCCTAATATGATATGCAACTGGGACACAACTGTGTTACAAAGAATGCACAATCAGTATCTTCTGACAGCAAAACGTACCGATGAATTTCAGTATGCTTTCAATCACCGAACTTTAGCATTTCATAATGGGACCAACAGATTTAATACGGTCATTATTGTCCAATGAACTTCTTGATCACAATTCAGCACATCGCAATGTAGCACAATCCACATTCATTTGTTTTTTGCTTCATCGTGTCACACAAGCAAACATCTGTGAACAGATACCCGAAATGTGTAAGTCAGTTGAACAATAAATCGATGTCTATTGACATTAGGCGCAGCCCTAACCGGTGAAATTCTTACCTGTATGTGCTAATCAACATGCAGCACGTCGCTACCACAAAGCACCAGGATTAGTTCCTACTGCTACCACCACCGCCACACGTTACATGTGCCCTGTTAAGGACAGCAATCACAAGACTACACAACAAGAACACAAGCCTCTCCCATGGCTCCTCACTGCATAATTTGAACACGAATTCCCAAATCCCCCAAAACACACTGCTTGGGGTGGCGGACTACGTGTGATGGTAAGGTGCTGTGGCCCTGAATTGAATTAAGGGAGTTTTTGGAGAACATTGACACATTCAGTCACATCACTGCTGAGGTTTACTTCTTCAAACTTAACATTTTAGTTGATGGATTAAGTTGGTCTCTAAAGACTACCGCTACTCTTCATCGGTCTTCACGAAAAGAAGTTCCACTTTTAAATACAGTCAAGGATTTGAGGCGGCTGGTGCCTGGACTATCTGCCCCTGCACGTTACTAGAGAGAAATTTATATTCTGCAGCTTCTAGTCATTTGATCTTTTCATTTGATGTTCAATCCCACCGAGACCTGAACTGCAGCAGTCCAAGTGAGAGTTAATGAAGCTGTGGCGAAATGCTGCTGTGCCCAAGATGGAGACAAAGACAAACTTTCAATGTGTTCTGCAGATGCCAGGAAGACATTTTGACAACAGATGACATGTGAAAGTCAAAGTGCAGACCACAGTCAGCCAGGACTCCAGCTGGGACCAAGGAAGGTGGCAAGCAGTGAAGATAAAGAAGAAAAAGATTAGCTTATCGAAGCGGAACGCGTTTCTGTTCTGCTGTTTAGTTTAGGAAACTTTGCTTTAACCTGCGCAGGCTGTGATGTCACCGAAACTCACTGAAACAAGGAGCCTGCTTGTCCATGGATGTGGGGTTTTTAGGAGTGGTCTTCATGCAAAAACGCTTGGAGTAAAAGTGGACGACTTTTCTACCTTGTGTTACAACACCCTATCATTCTGGAAATTCAGTACACCTGACAAAAACTGAAGAGGCTCAGGCAAGTGGGAAGGGGGCAAGACGCGCATTGTAGACATCTGGATGCTGAAACTAAACAATATTTTAAGCAAGTGACTAAAAAATCCGCCTCAACAAAACGTACAGAGCATAACTGGAGTGCTGTACGTATACAGAAAACCTAACAAGGCAAAAGAAACAACTCAAAAGGACAACAGAACATCCTCACGGTCCTCTCTGCGTGGAGTCTGCATGTTCTCCCCGTGTCTCTGTGGGCTTCCTCCTACAGTCCAAAGACATGCAGGACCAGATGGACTGGCGACGCTGAACTGGCCCGTGTGTGTGTGTGGGGGATCACCCGGTGATGGACTGGCAGGGTTTGTTCCTGTCTTGCGTCCTATGCTAGTTGGGATAGGCCCCAGCACCCGGTGACCCTGTTCAGGACAAAGCGGTTTAGAAAATGCCCGAGTGGCACATAGGACAGACATTGGCAGGTATACATTTATCTTTCAGCAGTGGTATATTGTTTGTGTTAATGAACTAATGTGAGAGCCGTATGACAGAGGTGCGCAGTTTGCTGCTTTTCTTTTGCGGGTTACACACAATTACCTTGAAAGTGTGATCAGGCATCACCTCCCGGCTTTGTGCTATCATTACAAAGGATCTCCGGCTTTAGGCAAAACCCAAATTATTTGCTCCCGATCAGACCAGGCTGCTTAAATGCAATTAGTGACTTGTATTTTCCCAAACTGTCTTAGCAGTCTGCGTTTTAAGAATTAAGTGTTTGAATTAACTATTCATTCGTGTACATGCTAAGACACTGTGGAAGGAATCTTAATGACACAGTCAATAAGGTAAATGGAGGACTGTGCATAAAAATAAAGCCACCACTCCCCAGACTACAGCATCATTTTATTGTTTAACAAAACCTGCAGGACAGTAATACTGTCTGGGAAAAAATTAAAATGAAGGGGTGACTATTATCATAAAATGATGCAGCGTTTGAAAGTAAGATTCACCTTTGAACAAACCGCCTTTAAATGTTTCTTTTCGGCACGGCCATTTGCAAATCAATTTCAGACTGTTGCGAGTGTGGAAAACTACAACAGCACAAAATAATTTAACAGGATGAACCTCAGTCCTTAGAAATGGGAGCGAGTGGAGCAGTTCTTTCATTTCGCTGATACTGTGTGGTCAAGTTTATTAGATATTTTAGTAGCAATGGTGCTTTGGAGACGGTGGCACTGACCAGAAAGCAGGAGACAGAGCTGGAGGTGGCAGAGTTAAAGATGCTAAGATTTGCATTGGGGGTGACGAGGATGGACAGGATTAGAAATGAGGACATTACAGGGTCAGCTCAGGTGGGACGGATGAGAGACAAAGTCAGAGAGGCGAGATTGCGTTGGTTTGGACCTGTGCAGAGGAGAGATGCTGGGGATATTGGGAGAAGGATGCTAAGGGTAGAGCTGCCAGGTAAGAGGAGAAGAGGAGATGAGAGAGGACATGCAGGTGATGGGTGTAACAGAACAAGATGACGAGGACAGAAAGATATGGGAGAAGATGATCCGCTGTGGCGACCCCTAACGGGAGCAGCTGAAAGAAGAAGAAGAAGAAGGTGTTTTCCTATGTACAGAATACAGTGAAATTCTTAATGCATGTTCAATTAACCCATCTTCTGTAATCCTTGTCTCTCTATTATAAAAAAATCTTGGAAGTTTGGAAGGAGACGAGACGTGATTTTCTCAGAGAGACACTTTCCCATGAGACCAAGAGATTTAACCAGGCCCGGGGCCGGAAATAAAAGACAAAGAGTAGATGACAAAGTAGAACGGCGTAAAGAATTCAAAAACGTTGGCGCCATACACGTGCAGAGCAGGTTAGAGATAATGGAAGTGTGAAAATTTGAAAGCCTCAAAAATATTGATAGTAAGAATCGCATTAGCGCAAATAAACAGAAATTATTACTCAGGGAAATAACAGAACAGTGAAAAGAGATCGAATATATTGTTCAGATTTAAACGTTAAGTCGCAGACTTGCAGATCATCTAATTCGTGTTGCCATCAGTAGCGTTTCTTCCCAATTAAGAGGCGTATCCGTGAGAATTACAAGATTTGTTGTTTGGTGAAAGTGAAATCCCGCGAGAGAATTTATTTCTCATTTGTGTGAATGCTATTGTCAGACACATTTCTTGAAGAGAGAAAGAAACAATGTTCACTCATGGGCAGTTATACACTGCGTTGTCACGATGTCACTCCGAACACAGAATCAAGATTCAATGCGATATTGATGAAAAGGTAAAAGCGAAAAGAGATTGAATATATGGACATAGGTGATATGACAGAAGTGCGCCACGCGAGATGCAGATCACACGGCACGGCAGCAGCTGATCAAGCAAAGAGGAGGTTAAAAAAAAAAACAAAAAAACCCACTGTATTTGTTTCTGATTGTATCACCGTTTAAAAGGGGGTTTCGGAGGAGCGACCGCGTCTCCTTGGGGTGCGTTCAGCCCCCCTCTTAACAACGTGAGCGCCACAGATGTGAAGTGGCTGGCACATAGCGCGGGCCGGAGGGAGGGAGGTGGTGTGCGGGGTTGGTAAGCGAAACAAGCAGGGGGCAAAGCCCCCTAGTATTACTTTATGATTATTTTCCAAAACCTGCTAAATGAATGTGTCCCCCAACTGTAAAGTGTTGAGACTCACTAAAAATGGCATCACATTCTGCGATTTCTAGACGTGCGGTAAGTCAGATTTGGAGACAGCAGTCGCTGGACCGTGTCAAATGAAATGACTGAAAATGTCCACCCTTGTCACATTTACCAACGTCTTTCCAGCACAGCCATGCTTGCCCCCCCCCCCCAACCCCCCCCTTTTGCCTGAAACAGCCGGCACTGTACAAGGGGTTAATGGGTACAGTGAAGTCCACCCACAGTTCTGGCCCTTTACTTCTTTATTCCATTCTGCTTTAAAATGTAAAACACAAGAGATCAGAAAGACGAGCTTCCCTTCTGTATGTGAGGTTCAAAAACCCAGTGTCCCTTATTCCAGGTCACTTGCACTCCCAGGTGAGCATTCATTGGTTGTCACCCACTCGTGCACACAGATCTCGCTGCAACGACTATTGACAAAATCAAACGGGTCAGATTTGACTGGCACGAGTCACTGGGCATGTCACTTTAGTCGAGTGGCTTTACGGGAGTGTGCCACCTACTGCTCTCTGACTCACAACAATTCTGTAAATGAAGGCTACAACTGAAAAAAAGAAAAAAAAAAAAAAAAACGCTGGAAAGTTCACCATTTGTGACAGGCGGCTTAAGTTACTTCAGGTAAGGAAGACAGGAGATTTGAGGTACCGTACTTCTACTCACTGATCATGGTTACTTTAAGCGAGAATGTCACTGCACGTGTAACAATAAGGACCCTTCAAACCAACACATTGCCAGTCTTCAGCACCATTAAAAACTTCATGTGGGCAAATTTCAGCTTACCAGAGAAGACACGGATGCCGAATCCTCAGCGTTAACATTTGCAGGGCATGATCTATTGGAATGTATTTTACAGTGCATGCAATAACAAAATGCATTACATTTGTCATTCCAAAAGATGGCACATCACAATCATTGTGATGCGCCACCTGCTGGAATGACAAATGCAATGCATACGTATGCCTCTGTTATACTGAAATCTGGTATGACCTTAATAAAAAGCAATATTAATATTTGCCACGTGCCCTCTGTTGGAATGACAAATACAAGGCATTTTATTACTACACATCTTTGTGATGCGCCACCTGTTGGAATGGAAAGTATAATGCATACATATGTTTCTGTTATACTGAAATCTGGTATATGATTAATAAAAAAGCAGTTGTCATATTTGCCATGTGCACACTGCTCCACTCCATCTGAACTAGTCTGGTGCCGAGGTGTCACCCATTGCATGACTGCACTCGGGTCCTAATCTGGGATCCTGAGGTGGTTTGTCATGTGGTGGGTGTGGCAATGCTCTGGTATGAGATTCATAAAAACGCAGTATTAATATTTGCCATGTGCCATCTGTCAGAATGACAATACAAAACATTTTACTACTACATATGTTTGTGATGCGCCATCTTTTGGAATGACAGAGATATAGCAACCGGCCAGCTTTTTCTGTGATGATGGTAGATTTTTGTGTCTGCTTTTTAACTTGTTGATTGGTTTTCTGTCTGTTCTTCTTGATCTGCGGTATTTGAACAAGTAAGATGATTCTTTTGGTTTGTCTTTGCTCCATCCCAGTTTGTTTTGGAGCCACTGCACACAATGTAAATATTCACTTAAAGATATTTTTAATGGTGTTCCTGCAGTGAACTGTGTTAATAGTTGCAAGACACTAACTTCCTTGGCACCACCAATGACATCTGGTCTGTGTGTCACTCCGTCACCAACTGTCTGTTCAGTTATGACTCCAGATGCCCAGAGTGTGTCCTTTGCACAGGGCATCACAAGGGGGCTCTGACCGTCTGTCTCTGTTGTGCCCCTTTTCTGGGCAGGCTGGTTGGGGATTCCTAGCTAATATCTGGAGGCCTCACGCCGCTTTGGGCATTTTGTGTAAGCAATCAAAACAAAAGATGTCGACGCTGAATATAAAGAGAGCGACTATTCCAAAACATGCTTACACATTCCAGTCGGTTAGTGGGTTACTTGTTAAATGGCGCTTGTTCATTAAGCAATGAGCACTAAAGAGAGTCTTCAGTTGGGTCAATAAAATCCTCACCTACTGTATATTGGGCACCAAATGAACCAGCAGTACTACAAATGGTCACACAATGAATGATCATTTGACGATGCCAGATAGGATCAGAATATAATTTCAGTTTCAAGAGTGTTCCTCCTCGTCCCACTATTACCCGTAATTGTTAAAGCTCGAATAAAACACAAGGATGACGGTAATAAAATGGTTAATGACATGCCCCCCCCCCAAACTAACCGCACAATCATGAAGTAAAACACAAGACTTTCAAGTATGGAAGCTGTGAGAAAAGACGGGGAGAGAGTCTTTCAATATTTAAAAAAGGAAATTCACCGAACACTCAACTCACTATTCCTCTCTAAACCATAAGAATCTAAAGTTTAGGCAGTTGCTTTTGTGCCCAGACCCTGAAAACTTTTAATCGGTGCCAGGGATTCTTGTAAGGCTGTCTGCATATCTAATGTTCATAAAATGTTTCCAAAGAAGAATTAAATTTTGCCCTTAGATCAGGACAACTGATTTCAAATGAACCCTTCGGGGGCCCAGTTCAATCCGCGAGGGAGCTCAAACAGGGGCTTATTGTTAAACGCTGAAGTGATGTTGTGTTTGCTTCGGTTTCCAGGGAAACAGCGGGCCGGGGGAAGAGATAACTTAAACAGATGTGGACTGAGAAAAAGTAACTGATAAGTTGGCCGCGCAGTCAGCGCGTGGAGGAGCCTCCACATTTAGCTGTGCTCGACTCGACATATTTAGTACCACAGCGTGTTCCACGCCAGACCTTTACTACATTATTTCAAAACCCGACCAGCCAAAGCAGCAGCAGCAGCCGCCCCGTTACGTGTTTAGAACCAAAGCCTTCGGAGATCTTATCGTGGCAATGGAAAAAAAAAAAGAACCCATAAAGGCACCCAGAACAGAATGAGACATTGATACAGAAACACGCTAATCTTAATAACACACAGCTGCCTGACGGATTCAAGAAGGTCTTCATTTCGGTTTTTCTGTTTCAAACTGATTGCTACAAGGGGGATGGATTTGGATTGGGGGCTGTCGTCTGTATTGCTATTAAACCAAGCAAAGCCTGAGAACAAAGTCCTAAAAATGTATCCTTTCAAATGCTAAATAATCAAGAGGAAGAAAGTATGCCACTTTGATCCACTAACATATCTGGCAGGTCTGAATTAGGAGCGACAAATTAAAAAGATAATATTCTCTTTATAGTCCATGGACGCAGGCACTTAAGGGGCGGGCAGGGGGGGGGGTGCACTTGGTACATCTTAATAATCTTTAAAAAAAAAATAAATAAATACAAATCCTGAATTCTGCCTCAATAGGTGGACATTTCAAAGCCGCATTGAGAAGTGAAACACAAGCAGCGTTATAAGTGCTTCATAACCACGGAGCAGGACGCTCTCAAGTCGGGAAGAAAAAGCAGGCGTGATGTTCAAATCATTCACCCCAATTCTAATTGCAGGTATCAGAGGTCGTGATTATAAACTGAAGGGGTGCATTTACTTGTTCCACTTGTGAAATTCTTTATTTGGATTAAACATTTATTTATTTGGCCCTTACTTTTATCCAAAGCAAATTGCAACATTTGAGTCACAACTGGTTTCACTCCCTTTTTTTTAGGTTTTCCCAATCGGAGTACAGGAGAGTGAAGCGACTTGCATAGTGGTGTCAGAAGTGGGATTTGAATCCATAGCCTCAGGGTTTAAAGTCCAAAGCCTTAATCACTGTGCCACACTGCCTACAGGTACACATGTAGATGTGGCATGACATTAATCATATGACATTTTCCTATAGATACTGTTTACACAAAAATCAAATCCTGGTAAGTCCACATTTGTTAAAAAAAGAAAAAACATTTCATGGGGTGTACTAACTTTTTCACAGGACTATGGAACATACGCGACTATGGTAAGCAGAATGCAGATGTGCTGTGATCTCTTTGGGGTCATCAGTGTCACGTGTACAGAGGACAGGAAGATATGGAAACAGATGATCCCCTGTGGCGACCCCTAACAGCCAAAAGAGGAAGAAGAATCATTGTGATGCACCACCTGCTGGAATGACAAATGCAATGCATACGTATATCTCTGTTATACTGAAATCTAGTAAGACCTTCATAAAAAAAAGCAACATTAATATTTGCCATGTGCCATCTGTCAGAATTTCAAATACAATGCATTTTAGAATCTTTAGAAACGAGACACTTTATGGTGTGAATCCATTGCGATTCATCTCTAAATGCCTTATTAGATTAGATTAGATAAAGGGGAAATATACATTTAAAAATAACACTGCTGAAAAAAGAAGCAAATAAATGGGCAGCTAATTAAATGAGATCAGTTTGAGGGAAAACGTCTCACAGAATGTAAAACTGGGGGGGAACAAAAATCTGCAGCCAAAAGAGGACCCCACGACTGAGTCTGAGGACCTCTGACCTAGCAGCAGCTTCCTCTTCCTCCTCTCCATACAGCTCAGTCCTGCACTTCCTGCCCAGTCAGACCCTTTTCCTTTATCCATCCCACATCCGCTTTGGCCTACCCCTCACATTCTCTTTCCATGGACATCCAATCCCATCACTCTTATGCAATGCAAAAAATTAAATTTAAGCAAGTGAAAACTACTTATTAAATATTGTTTTCCTCATTGTAAGAATTATTGACTTGGCAAAACTTTATATTTACGGTTATTTCGCTTACTTTACGAAATCTTGTCAAGTAAACTTTGCTTATGGCATTGGCAGAATGTTTTGCTAAACAAAAGCAAATCAACTCCCATTTAAAGTTTTTTTTTGTCTAGGTTTTGCATATGCATTTTTTTGCAGTGTGCCCACATATTGATCATCTCTCCTCATCACATGCCCATACCTCTACTGTACTTTCTAAGATGTCTCTCCTACTTTTGTTGTACCTCTGATTGTCTCATTTCTTATTCTGTCCTTCTTTGTAACTCCACATTCTCATTTCTGCCACTTCCAACTTATTCTCCTGCGTTCCCGTTACTGGCCATGTCTCAGTTTCATATTTCATAGCTGGTCCTACCAAAAACCTTGCTGTTAACCTTTATCTTCTTGGATCTCACAACACTCCAGATGCCTTCTTCCAATTGTTCCATCCACACTGCACTCTGCGGGTTATTCTCCACACCTAATTCTCCAGTTTGTGCTACCACTTCTCGACTCTTCAATCTCTCTCTCCCTGAATCCTGATCATCACTAAACCTAATATATATTTAGTCTTCTTCTTCCTATTTATCTTCAATCCTCGGACTTTCCAAGGCTTTTCTCCATGTTTCTGGAATCACAAAACACATTGTCATCAGTAAACATCCTTCCCCGGGGTTGGGGGGGGACTGGACTTTAATCCCTCGAGTCAACACGTCCATTGTCTGTCTAAGGTAAAGTCATCTCTGATGGATGACTGCAGGAATCGTCGGGTAGAGGGGACCTTTCATCGGATTGGCTGGCCCAGCACTGACTCAGCTGTGGAATGGCCAATAGGGGGAAGCAGCTTTATGGCTGAGGTGTCCAGGACTCTAAACAAATCCAAATCATATCATGTGATATCATCTACTGTTGAATTCTGCTCTACACTTGTAATACAGGTAAAATTCAGTTACAACGAATATCTTTACAACGAAATTTTCATTACAACGAAGTATTTTTCATGGTCCCAACAGTTTCCCCATATGACACGAGTCTATAGAAATCTTGTTACTATGAAATACATTCAGCAGATACTTTCATTACAACCAAGTGCCCAAAAGACCTTGAAACGCCTGAATGAATCCTCCACAGAGCAGTTGGTTCTGTGGTCGCAGCTCAGTTGTGCACAACGATCCCCAAACACAAACACTGTCAATGGTTTTTCTTTCTTTGAACTTTCCTCGTACAGTGGAACCTCGGGTCATGACCGTAATTTGTTCCAAAACTCTGGTCGTAACCCGATTTGGTCATGACCCAAAGTAATTTCCCTCATAGGATGTTATGTAAATACAATTAATCCGTTCCAGACCATACGAACTGTATGTAAATATATTTTTTTTTTTAAGATTTTTAAGCACAAAAATAGTTAATTATGCCATAGAACGCACAGCGTAATAGTAAACTAAATGTAAAAACATTGAATAACAGAGAAAAGTAACATTGCAAGAATTCACGCTATAGCCTTACGAACCGCTCGCTGTAAACACTTTTTTTTTTTAATGAGTTTTAAGCTCAGGGAAAAACATGAACATTTGAAAAATCCGTAATTTAATAAACAACCAAGAAAAGTAACATTGCAACAATGCATGCTACGAACCGATCGCTGTAAACAGAAGTGACGTGGAGGTTAAAATCCAATAGAAAAAGGTCTTTATTAAATACGAGATTAAAACAATGCTCGAAGCAGTCTCTTTAAAAACAAGCCCGGTGCCTTCTTGGCCTTATGCGGCCAGCTCTCTCCCTCTCTCTCTTTCTCGCTCGATGCACAGGGAATGCATAGAGAGAGACTGAACACGTGCAGAAATCATCAGCGCGTATGAACCGAAAGGGAAACTGGCTTGTTCGTCACCCGAGTGTGTGGTCATTAAAAAATGCAAAAGTATGGCGAAGTTTTTGGTCGTAACCCGATTTGTACGTGGTCCGAGACGTTCGTGACCCAAAGTTCCACTGTATTGTTTTTTTGCTGTTTTTTGTGGTTTTCAGTGATACCTTTTGCTTATTGCTCATCAACATCTGAAAAACATCCACTGGAATTTAACTGAATATCACCCTCTTATAGAAACGGCAGATGCAAAAAAACAATAACAGTTCATATTAGAAAAAAAAAAAAACATTACATTTTTGCAGCTCTCGATTGCGGCAAAAAGAAAAAAAGATGTTGCCAGTGAATTCGGAATTTCGCCAACGACACTTGTCAACTTTCTTCAAAGACTGAGCGAAATAAGAAGAAAAATCTCGGGTTGAGAACGACGCAGAAAAAGCCGTTTTGATGTGGTTCAGTGACGCACCTTCAAGAAACATTCCTATTAATGCGGCACTCATTCAAGAACAGGTGAGGTTTCTAAACTCTCTTGGGACCTCCGTCAATGGGATAAGACAGTGAAGAGCATCCCGAAGTGCGATCTCTGCATCTGTGGAAGACTGTTTATCTGTTGCCGGGACAACAGCAGGCTCACAGCGCTGGGGCGGCTCTTCACCGAAGCAAACAGAAAAGGTCTCGATGGGCGATACAAGGAACATTGTAAATGCAGGGCGCAGGATTACCTGGCCACGACCCTCCCTGCCCGACTGCTGTGTCTGTGTATAGGAGAGAGTGGCAGATCTCGCTACAATAAATAACCGTGCTGTTCCCGTTTCAAGCTGAATAAAGCTGGTGTTGCTAATGTACTAAGACTCAGCCTCGTGTTTTGGGGTGCAAGACAGGGACTTATAGCGCGACCCTGATCTTTTAGGATTCACTTCTCACTGCAGCGCTTGTGAGCCTGCTGTTGCCCTGCCCTGGCGCCCATTGCAGCACTCCTTGTGTGATTTTGGGCTATACAACAATAAATTGTATTGTATTGTATTGTATTGTATTGTATTGTATAACCAAATCAAAGAGGTCAGGACTTCAAGAAGATCATCCCTGGTGCAGACCTTCTCTGTCGGGTACCTAGCGGCACAGACCCATAAACGGTTACAGACCTCAAGACAGGCCAGCTCACTGAGCCTGAAGAAGCCTAGAGACCGCGCACACCAGTCACCGTTCATCACATCAGGCTTTTATCCAAAATTATTGCAATCATCTGATTTTAAAGAGCCTCTGCTATTGTTCATTTTAACAACACTTTAATGTCATTCTAGAAATTCATATCAAGCTCACTGAAGTCCCCACACAGCAGGCGTCTTCGCCCCGAGGCCCTGCACACTCATCGATCATTCAAAGAGCCCAGCAGAATCAGAAGCAGGCACAGCAGCACGGAGTTTATTCTTTTATTTTATTTCCACACTTCAGCGAAACTTGGTTAACAGTTTAAATCCATTCAGCTAATAATTATTCTATAAATGTGGAAATGATGGGACATTTTCAAAGAGATAAATCAATGAGACAGGAAAATAAAAATAAAAAAGAGCAGGCCATTCTGATCCCTTTAAATGCAGTGACGTGAACACTGGACAAAGTGCAGAACCATTAAAAAATAAAGACTTGAGGGAAGAAAATATATGAAATTCAAAATTATTGGTAAATATATAGTGCTTATAGGGATGGTTTTTAAATAGAAAAGAAAAAGTTATGTAAATCCATGAAATGAGGATTTGAAAAGGATTCAGCTTATAAGACAGGATGTTGTGTATGCAGTTACTTCATATTTTAATGGAATATACAACCTAAACTGCACATGTTCTGATTTTTATGACGTGGAAACAAATGACATATTTTATTTTCCCAAGCAACTGAAAAAGCTCAGAGAAAATAAATATTTTTACAGAAAATATATTTTTAACTAAAATAACAATACACTGGTAGAAAAATAAAACATAATTAATACCAGAGTAAAACACAACTCGACCTTTCATGGCTGCCAAGACGAGGCCTTTGCAGCAAGTCTTCAAACACGGAACTAACAATTTCGCCCGTCACACTTGTTAGTCTCGCCTTCTGCCAGCAGAAAGTCGTGCCAGGTTTTTCTTTTTTGCGTTTTTCTAATTTCATTTTCCTAGCACCCTATCAAAAACTGAAGTGGCTACCTACAGGCACACAAAAACTACTGAAATAAGGTGACTAAAAGAAAAAGAAATGGCAACTGATCAAGAGTTTAACTGAGATAAGAAGAAGTTTAAATTCACCAAACCGTCAGCTGGACAGAAAGTGTGTGCCTTGGTATGTCTGCAGTGTTCAACTTCATCCATTCATTAGAAACCATTGTAAAAAAAAAAAAAAAAAAGAAAAAAGAAAAAAGATGAGGGGTGAGAAATGGCTGTGATGTGCGTCTTGTGCAAACACCGCACAGAAGTTCTCTCAATCAGAACACATTTAAGACGACGCTGTGCCTGCACATGACCGCTGGAAATGCTAGAAATGTCGCATCTCTTCAAATGTTAACAGGCTCATTAATCTAAACTCGTCTTAAGTAATGTTCACCTGCAGGCACCTTAAATATGTCAAATAAAACACATTAACAAATGAGAGGGACAGCAGGTCAAGGCAGGAGTCACTTTGAAAGTGCGGCCCAGTGGGATGAGCTTTATAATGCGGACCCTGGGCTAAATGTGGACGGTCTGGGCAAAAAACGCAACAGCAGGACCACCTTATTCTTTAATAAACTGTTAGTTGAATGAATTTACTGATTCCTCTTTACATAATTGTTAGAACTGAATATACATTTCAAGAGAGGTGTATTCACTACAAACATTTATTATTTTAATATAATCACAAGGCAGCACAAAAGAAAATATTTTATATGTACTGTGTATGGATGTCATTTTACAGGTAAAGATATTGTCATGCATGTACGTCAGAGGGTCACCCCGGGACATGAAGGGGCACTATCACTGCCACCATTGTCTCTTTTTCCACTTCCAGCTCTGAGAAGATGCCCAATGAGGGCAAGTGACTCCACACCTTCCAGTCTGGGGACTATAAAGACGAGACACTCCTGGATGGAGGTGTCTCATTTTGGGAAACAGCAGACTGGCTGGACAGAGCTGTGACCTAAAGCCGTGACTGCTTAGTCCGTTATTTTAGAGATGCCTAAGGCTGCTATCTGTTTTACCTCTGTGTGGCAGTTTATTACATCTGACCATAAAGTTGGTAAAAGAGGCAACCTGGTTAGCACCCCAACACTGCTTTTGTGGACTTGTGTGTTCACTGAGTCGACAACAATGCATATCTGTATCTATAAAGATCAATAGAATTATCT
>JANRMT010062845.1:13507865-13540037 GCA_026402145.1 Polypterus bichir lapradei | reverse complement strand
TCATGTCTATCTATCGATCTATCTAGTATATAGTGCCTTTCATGTCTATCAATCTACCTAGTATATAGTGCCTTTCATGTCTATCTATCTATCTGTCTGTCTATCTAGTATATAGTGCCTTTTATGTCTGTCTGTCTACTTTAACGCATTAAAACACTAGGTCACACTTCTGTATTGTAAGCCTTTAAAAAATGTATTCTTTATTCATTTTACACGTTATTAGTTAAATTTGTATCCTTCCTCTGTACAATTCTTAAAATACTGCTATGTACGGGTCACTTACCTCCAATAAAACTTTAGCAGTAAAACTTCAACCTGCACCACCAATCAATTTTAAATTCAAACCCAAATCATATTACATAATATCATCTACTGTTGAATTCTGCTCTCTACATTTGTAACATTTCTACAGCACTATTGTATTGTATTGAGGATGACTTGTATTCTGTTCTGTGTATTGTGTTATATTGGGGTCTCTTTTTGAACTGCTTTTCCTGAGGTTTCTTCCATGTTTTCCCTACAAGGTTTTTTTTTGGGAGTTTCTCCTTGTCTTCTTCGAGAGTCAAGGCTGGTGGGCTATCAAGAGTCAGTGTCTGTTAAAGCCCATTGCAGCACTCCTTGTATGATTTTGGGCTCCACAAACATAAATTGTATTGTATTGTATTGTATTGTATTGTATTGTATTGTAATCAGTTTGCCCATTCAACTCAGTTACTGATGATTGTTACGTCTGATGGATGGTGTATGGTTGGTTATACAGCACATTTATTAACATTGTCTGCCATTGCTCTGTTTGCTATTGTGTGCCACTGTACCCTGGCCTGCACCAAGTACCAAATATTTCTCATTTGCACCATTAGGTAGGGTGAAGAAGATAAAATGAATCTCACTTGGCATCCATTGCAGCTTACCTGCTGGAAAGATTCAGGAGCTCCTGCTTATCTGACACACCAGATTTTTCTTCCAGCTCCCACATCAGAACGTTGATCAGGTGTGAATTCTTAATGATGATGGGCACTTCTTCAAACATATTTTCATAGGCAATGCTTGCCTTCTTTAATCTGAACAAACACAAACATTAACATGTAAGAAGGATCTTTGGAGATCAGACGACACAACCGTTTGCAAATGCATTTTTACCAGTTACAGGTTTCTATTGATAAATTTCAAACACATAAACAAAGAAATTATAAACTAAATATTGTTAAAGTGGCACCTCACAGTTCTTGCAAGAATGCCACTGAACTCCACAGATTACATTATGCTTTGTGTAAAATTTTACAGAGGCTAAAAAATATACATATTGCAAAAGAGGACAAGACAAAAGGTAAAGATTTAGGGCAACACTTCAGCCTCAAATATTGTAAAAGCAACAAAATAAATGAAACTTTTCAGCAAAAAAAAAAAAAAAACCCAAACACATCCCTAAGGATGAGAGTCTCAGATTAGACTATCCAAGATGGCAACACTTCAGGTTAAATGCCAGCCAGGCAGGCAGGAAGGGGTGAGTCCAGGTGGATGTCCACCTGAAGTGACGTCAGAGGTGGCTATCTGGTCTGTAGAGGGTGGAAGAAAAGAGGTGTTGGAATACAGCGCCACCCTGTGGATTGGCAAGGAATTATCATCACCAGAGTCTTTAAGCTGTCCCCAAGGCGCACGCGTGTGACTATATTTGGATGCAGACACGCACACATTTTCACAACTATCTATATCTTTATCCACGTGTATCTACTGTATATGCACCGCAGCAGTGGAGGTCTTCTGTAGCCAGGGCATTCTTTCTTCTTTGTGATACTCCAGACAGTTGATTTCGGTCGTCCTAAGGTTTTACCGATGTCTCTGATGGTTTTATTCTTGTTTTTCAGCCGCATGATGGTTTCGTTGATTTTCATTGGCACAGCTCTTGTCCTCATGCTGAACAATGGCAGCTACAGACTCCAAAGGGTAGAAGCAAGTCGAGGTATCTTAGGAAGCCAGGAAACCCACCTGAGGAACCACAAACATCTGGGACACCACTTGTCCATAACAGGCTTGTAAGGTGGCAGTTAAAATGAGGTCAGACCTGCTCAGGTGTACATTTACAGCAATTATTATTTAAACGGAGCAGGTCCGCCAATGGAACACGCCGATAGACGTTTGTTGTCTTGTTTGAAATCACCAGCTTTCAGAATGATTCATCACTGAGATACTGGTAATGGAGTGAATCGTTTCTGTTTCAGAGTCAGCCAGGCTGATGTAACTTACCTCCCCCTAAGCAGTAATGTGGGTGACTTAAACCCGCATTTCAATGTATGGATTACACATTCAGTTTGAATTGCCCTGTGCTCCCATTTCCACCATTGCTCATTCGTATAAATCTCCAATTCTCATTTTTTCCATTGAGCCCGATGAAACCCCTCCAGGATTAAAATAGCGTCTGTAATAACCAGTTTAAACCAGTTCTTGTTGAGTTCCTGAACTCTCCATGAGATGTAACAGGTGACACACCTTACATAAGAGCAAATCAAACATCTCTCACTCTATATGGCGTCCAACCAGGTCTGAATCCTTTCCACCTTACTTGCATCCTTGCTCCAGATCCTTCTTTCTTCCATCCTTACACAAGCTTGTAACTTAATTCCTCATTCCGGATCTTCACAGTTTTGATTTTATGAACGAGCAGCCCCCCCCCCACCCCAACCCCCGTAGGGCATGACGTAGATGTTTAGGGTGGTGGAGAAAGCGGCGCCACCAGGTGAATATGGGAATTTTTAAATATATACCACACTAGCCGTCCCCTGCGACTCCGGCCCATGTGGTAGTGAAACAGGACAGTGAGGAGGGCCCCGCCTGGCTCCCCACTCCTAATGTCACGCTTCCCCCTCCCCTCGGCCCACAACCTCTGTTTCGGATTAGCACGAATATATCACACCTGGCAAGCAAACTATGACACTTAGTGCGATGAGAGGAGTCACAAAATCAACTGGAATGTTCAAGCAAATTCTAGAAAAAAGCCCGATCTAAATCTGTTAAGTCGTTCTCTTGTTCGCTGGCTAAGCGGATGTAAGATACGGCCAGAGGCTCGGGCGTGAGTGAGGAGGGCAACTTGGCCCGCTGCATCTCTCTCGGACTCACGTGAATAAATTTTTCCTGCAAGTGAACTCTGATACTTAGTGCGATGAGAGAAGTTGCAAAATCAACCGGAACGATTCAAACAAATTCTAGAAAAAAAGCCCAATCTAAATCCGTTAAGTAGTTCTCTCGTTGGCTAGCTAAGCGGATGTTAGATATACCCCGTCCCCCCTCATCCGCTGCGTCTCTCTCGGACTCGCGTGAATTAATCCTACCTGCAAGTTAACTATGACACTTAGTGCGATGAGAGAAGTCACAAAATCAACCAGAATGTTCAAGGAAATTCTAGAAAAAAGCCCGATCTAAATCCGTTAAGTAGCTCTCTCGTTGGCTAGCTAAGTGGATATTAGATATGTCTCACCCATACACCCCCCTCCCCACCCTTGGCCCGCTGTGTGTCTCTCGGATTGGCGCAAATAAATCGGTACCGCAAACGAACTACGAAACTTAGTACGATGAGAGAAGTCGCAAAATCAAATGGAATCTTCAAGCAAATTCTAGAAAAAAGCCCGATCTAAATCCATTAACTCGTTCTCTTGTTCACTGGCTAAGCGGATGTAAGATATGCCCCGCCCTCCTCTGCCCGCTGGATGTCTCTCGGATTCACGCAAATAAATTGGTACCGCAAGCAAACTAACTACGATACTTAGTGCGATGAGAGAAGTTGCAAAATCAACTGGAATGTTCAAGCAAATTCTAGAAAAAAGCCCGATCTAAATCCGTTAAGTAGTTCTCTCGTTGGCTAGCTAAGCGGATGTTAGATATACCCCGTCCCCCCTCATCCGCTGCGTCTCTCTCGGACTCGCGTGAATTAATCCTTCCTGCAAGTTTACTATGACACTTAGTGCAATGAGAGAAGTCGCAAAATCAAACGGAATCTTCAAGCAAATTATAGAAAAAAGCCTGATCTAAATCCAATAAGTCGTTATCTCGTGAAGAGCAGACAGACAGTTGCTGGATTTTATAGATATAGAGATTACATTTCTCTGCGTGTCTTACATTCTCAGATGCTATAGACGTAGAGAGATGGGGGGGGGGGGGAGGTTGTGGGGGTTTATGTGGCTTTAGCATTTTTTTTTTAATCTTGGGCTTGCGACCCAGCAATGATCTTACAGTAGGCACGTGTGAACGTTCTTCCATGTCTGCCACAGCTCTGTGATGTCACACTAACCTCTGTGGTACATGGCCGGCCGTTCATCCTGGCCAGTACCCCCAGGCCGCCAGATGGAGCCCTCCTTGCAGCATAGACGTGCCCCGAATGCCAGCAGGGAATTATGGACAATGGACTTGTAACGCACAGCCCTGCTGGATACCATGGGGGCCGACAGGAGTCGCTGCAGGAAGGCCCAGAGACTATTTGCCTTACGCCCAGGAAGTACGTCATAGTCACGTGGACAATGGGAACGATGTGCTTCCTGGGTGAAGAAAAGAAGGATTTTTATCTGACCCGGAAGTGTTCCCGGTCACATGAACAGAGAGGGTGAAACGCTTCCGGGTCAAAGACTATAAAGGACTGTGGGAAATCCCAGACGGACGAGCTGAGTTGGGAGGCAGGGTGGCTAAGTGTCTGGGAGTTTGGAGGAATTGTTATTGTTTATTTGATTATTGAGTATTGTGGAGAGGAGCGTGCTTTGTGCACTTTATTATTAGAATAAATCTTATTATTGGACTTTTACCTGATGTCTGACGTGTGGTCTGAGGGTACAAGGGTGCGAGCAAACCCAAATCTGTCACACCTCGTAAAGCATCGATGGGCGCTCACATTAAAATGTCTACCTAAGCCAGCAGGCTACATGCTGATTTTTCAGGAAAATACTTGATGAACAAAGCATATTTGCTGTGAAGAACATTCGCTTTGGAGAATTTCACCAATCGGCACTAGTGTTGAATCCCTGCCTGGGATTTGTGTGACAGTCTGCATACTGGGTGGTGGCTCTGAGGCTAGGGATCTGCACTGGCAATCGGAAAGGTTGCGGTTCGAATCCCATTAACGCCAAAAGTGACTCCACTTTGTTGGGCCCTTGAGCAAGGAAGGCCCTTAACCTGCAATTGCTCTGTCCTGGGGATGACATTAATCCGTATCCAGCCCTCTAACCTGCAGGGAAAAAGCTGGGGGTTGGTGGCAGAATTGGCACTCCAGGCACCATAAAAACACCTCCCACTGTCCCAGTCCATCTGAACTTGTGTGGTGTTGAGGTGTCACCAGTTGAATGGCTGCACTTGGGTCCTGAGTTGGTTTGTCATGTGGTGGCTGCGGTGATGCATTGTATCAGCCCCTGCTCCTAACCTCTCCTCCTGCATAGCCAAGTCACTTCCACAGCTCGTACTTACTAAAACTGAATGTCCGCTACACGGTGAATTCAATGACCATTTAGGTAGAGGTGTGGAGTTTGCACGTCCACTCCGTGTCTCTGCTCCCTCTGGGTGCTGTGGTTTCCCTCCCACATTGACAAACTGGGGGGTGTTGTTTGTCCCACCTGGTGCCCAGCGCTGCTAAGGCAAGCGCTGGCTTCCCAAATCCGTGAAAGGGACAAGTGACCCAAAAAAAAAAAAAAAAAAAAAAAGGATGGCTGAAGGATCGGATCAGGACGCCGTGAGTGCCAAAAGAAACAGAAAACTTGATGCTGACCGTGACTTTTTGGCAACAACTGCTCCATTCTGTGACTGCAGAGAGTACTTGTTAGTTTTTCCCTCAAGAGCACAAATAAACAAATTCCTCCTGGAGTATTCCTCTTGAGCGAGCAACATGATGCTTTCTAAGAGAGAATAAACATCTGAGGCGAGCAATCGCTTCGCAGTCTGCATATCCTTTACAAAGCTAAGCAAGGTCAACATCCTTTTTTAGCGTTATTATAATTTAATTTTACTCTGCAACTTGTTCGCTTTCTGTGTGTCTACCTACCTTAGCCAAGTCACCCGTGCAGCTTTTCACATATTTATTAAAACGGTATGTCAACAACCTCATAAAATAACGACCTTTACTGGAATAAGTCGTGAACGCCAGCCACATTGTGATGGAAATTTTATTATTACGTGCATCCTCTTTGATGTGCTTGATCGTATTTTCAGCAAATTTGCACAGCTGACTGCAAACCGTCAAATAGCTGTGCACACATGATGCACGTTACCATGTGAGATGCCCCTGCAGATATTAGAAAAATCCAAATCAAATAATTCTCAGTGTCACCATGTGGCCTCTATGACATTTCCGTGGACAGATCTGTGCTCCCCTATACCAAAGTTGATCTTGCCTCATTTTTTTTTTTTTTGAAGCCGCTTCTTCTGGTTAGGACCGTGGATGGCTGCGGGCCAAGCAGGTCAGCTCAGACTTCCGTGTCCCCAAGCTGCAGATTCCAGGTGGTCCCAAGCCATTCAGAAGACCTAATCCCCCCAGTGTGTCCCGTGTAAGCCAAGAATAATTCATAGATTTGCTTATTTTGGGGAAAGGGGAAAAAAAAAAACTGTTCACTTGAGTTTGGGGGGTCTATCACCAGGATTTAAACCTGAACAGTAAACTTACGTAGTCATGAGGTATATACAGTACAGGCCAAAAGTTTGGCCACACCTCCTCATTCAATGTGTTTTCTTTATTTTCATAACTGAAGGCATCAAAACTATGAATGAACACATGTGGAGTTATGTACTTAACAAAAAAAGGTGAAATAACTGAAAACATGTTTTATATTCTAGTTTCTTCCAAATAGCCACCCTGATTACTGCTTTGCACACTCTTGGCATTCTCTCGATGAGCTTCAACAGGTAGTCACCTGAAATGGTTTTCACTTCACAGGTGTGCCTTATCAGGGTTATTTAGTGGAATTTCTTGCTTTATCAATGGGGTTGGGACCAGCAGTTGTGTTGTGCAGAAGTCAGGTTAGTTGGACGATCATTTATTTTTCAACAGGACAATGACCCCAAACACACCTCCAGGCTGTGTAAGGGCTGTTTGACCAAGAAGGAGAGTGATGGAGTGCTGTAAATGGTCATGAAAAGAAAGAAAACCCATTGAATGAGGAGGGGTGGCCAAACTTTTGGCCTGTACTGTATGTATGTCCGTATGATAATGTGTGCTCCTTATTAGTTTAATATTTTGCAATAATGACTAGACTGCTTACAGCTTTCACATGGAAGTGTTTTACAGTTCTGAATGGTACGGCTGGATAAGGAGAAGGGGTACTGGAATTTAAAAGTAACAAAACAGTCATTTGGCATTGATTGGCACCGTATTTATATATTTATCTCCAGGTGTTAAAATGAGAGTAAATCAAAAAGTAAAAGCAATTAGAAAATTACGCGGTAACCACAGCAGATAAACGCTGATGCAATATAATGCATTTGCAGTGGCTTATGGGTAATTAGAACATGCACAGCACAGAGCTCTGACGTTAGTCTAGTTAAAGCCAAGGTCAAATGAACATGGATTCTCCACTGCTGGATTGCACCCTGTGGTAAGATCTCTTATGGTAGAGGAAGTGAAACCTGCTCCAATTCACCAAAGGATGTTGGCTCAGTACAGAATTGAAAACAAGTCAAGGGCTAAAGAAGGAAGAACAAGTATAGCCAACAAAGCCTGATCTGGTCGACCCTCAACATAGGGGCACACAGGCCCACGTCAACATGGTGAACGCATTCATCAGAGAAGGCCGATGGGTTAAGTTGTCTGCTGTTGCTGCACATTTCGATATAAGGTATGGATCTTCACACGCCATTGTGCATGAAGGTGCGGGGTACCGCAAACTTTGTGCAAGATGGACACCTAAACAGCACACTGATCTGCACAAGCAAACATCCTATTGCAGATAAGTCGTCTCTGATACGTCCAAATCTGCCCCCAACGGCTCTTTTTGGTCTGTCAGACAGGTGTTGGGGGCTTTTTCTTGACCATAGTGAGAATTCTTCCATCATCAGTAGTGAAGGTCTTCCTTGTCCCAACCAGCCACTTTGCGATTCCTGCGTTCACCAGTGTGTTCTTTCTTATTCATGATATTCCAGACAGTTCATTTTGGTCATCCTAAGGTTTTATCGATTTCTCCAATGATTTGATTCTTGTTCTTCGGCCTCACGATAGCTTCATTATCTTTCATTGGCATAAATCTTGGCCTCATGCTGATCAAAGGCAACTACATACTCCAAAGGGTAGAAGCAAGCCCAGGTATCTTATGAAGCAATGAAACCCACCTGAGGAATCAGAAACACCTGTGACGTCAATTGTCCATAAAATTATGGGGCCATGAAATGTAGAAAAATGTGTTGTGTGACCGAAACATCTGCAAGTCCCCTTAAAGGGAAGTCTGCAATGCGCACTTTAATCACAATGTTTGAATAGTTTGATTTATAACTTTAAACTGTGGAGCAGAGGGGGAAATCTAATGTGTCTTTGTCTCAAACATTATGGAGGATTGATAAGATCTGAGTGCCAACCCTAGGCTACGCCAATTGTAAGAAAAAACAGACAAGATTAATTTCTCTTGTTGGTCGTTCTCTCCCTGGCAGATCTGTATCAAGTTTTACTTTGGATCTCCTCCAGTCTCTGAGCATCTTTTCTGTCTCCCTGTTGGAGAGTCATGAACCTGTTGTGAACCTGAGAGTTGTGAATGCGGTGAACCTTTTAGAGCGTCAGGTATGTAAGTGTGGATGGACTCCACTTGAGTCAGTGCAGTGCCGTAGAGGAGAAGAGCAAAGGCACACACTGACATTATCAGGTGGGACGGACTCCCCTCTGATCTCTAGATTGGTCTTAAAAGGACATCACAAGGTGTCACAAGACCTAAATCTGTCATTTTAAGACAGTGACGTGTTGTTATTTTGTCAATGTCAGATGGAGCTACCCTGATCTTGTACTATGGTGGCACACATTAAAGGCAAAGTTCATATAATTCTGTCCAGTTTCCCATTGGCTAGCATTATATAGTCTGACTAGATCAGCTCAGAAAAAAGGGCCAATAGTATACAGTGCTGTGAAAAAGTATTTACCCCCTTCCTGATTTCTTATTTTTTTGCATGTCTGTCACACTTGAATGTTTCAGATCATCAAAAAAATTAAAATATTAGACAAAGATAACCCAAAATGCAGTTTTTAAGTGACCATTTTATTTATTAAGGAAAAGAAAAAAAACTATCCAAACCTACATGGCCCTATGTGAAAAAGTAATTGCCCCCCCCTTGTAATTGTAGTTAATCATATTTTTTGGAAAGCGGAGTTCAATGTCACTAGCCACTGCCAGACCTGTTGAATCAAGAAATCACTTAAACAGAACCTGTCAGACAAAGTGAAGTAGGCCAAAAGATCCCAAAAAGGAAGACATCATGCCACAACCTAAAGAAATTCAGGAAAAGATGAGAAATGAAGTAATTGACATCTATCAGTCTGGAAAATGTTACAAAGCCATTTCTAAAGCTTTGGGACACCAGCGAATCACGGTGAGAGCCATTATCTACAAATGGAAAAAAAATGGAGCAGCGGTGAACCTTCCCTGGAGCGGCCGGCCTACAAAAATGACCCCAAGAGTGCAGCGGCGACTCATCCAAGAGGTCACAAAAGAACCCAGAACACCCTCTAAAGAGCTGCAGGCCTCACTTGCCTCAGTTAAGGTCAGTGTTCATGACTCAACTATAAGAAAGAAACTGGGCAAAAATGGCATGCATGGCAGAGTTCCAAGGCGAAAACCACAGCTGACTAAAAAGAACATAAAAGGCCTGTCTCACTTTTGCCAAAAAACATCTTGATGATTCCCAAGACTTTTGGGAAAATATTCTGTGGACTGACAAATCAAAAGTCATACAGCATTTCCGAAAAAGAACGTCATACCAACAGTCAAACATGGTGGTGGTAATGTGATAATCTGGGCCTGCTTCAGGACCTAGATGACTTGCTGTGATTGATGGAACCACAAATTCTGCTCTCTACCAAAAAATCCTGACGGAGAATGTCCAGCCATCAGTCCGTGACCTCAAGCTGAAGCACGCTTGGGTTCTGCAGCAGGACATTGATCCAAAACACACCAGCAAGTCCACCTCCGAATGGCTTAAAAAACAAAACAAAATGAAGGTTTTGGAGTGGCCGAGTCAAAGTCCGGACTTGAATCCAATTGAGATGCTGTGGCATGACCTTAAAAAAGAGGTTCATGCCTGGAAACCCTCCAATGGGGCTGAATTGAAACAATTCTGCAAAGAAGAGTGGGCCGAAATTCCTCCACAGTGATGTGAAAGACTCATTGGCAGTTCTCGCAAACGCTTGAATGCAGTTGTTGCTGCTAAGGGTGGCACAGCCAGTTACTAGGTTTAGGGGGCAATTCCTTTTTCACATAGGGCCATGTAGGTTTGGATAGTTTGTTTTTTCCTTAATAAATAAAATCATCACTTAAAAACTGCATTTTTGCATTTACTTGGGTTATCTTTGTCTAATATTTAAATTTGTTTGATGATCTGAAACATTTAAGTGTGACAAACATCAGGAAGGGGGCAAATACTTTTTCACAGCACTGTGGTAACATTATCAAACCTGCCTAACCCAGTGTATTTCTAGTCAGGGCACCCCCATTCCAGGCCCACTCATGCACACACCTACACAGGGTCCGATTTGAATCAGCAAGTAAATGAACTCACACACACACACACACGTTTGGAAAAATGATGGCATCTGACAGGCCTTAAGCAAAATAAATTACACACATGCTAACAATGGAGATTCATTTTTAAGTGTTAACTGCTTTGATTTGCTTTCACCGATGCTTACCCTTCGGGAGTAAAATCCTTTTCTTTGCAGATTTCCATTAATTTTGGTGTAAGTCTGTAAGCCTTCAGCGACAAGGAGCCTTGAGCGGTCTTAATGGGATCTGTGCCAAAGAAAATATAAATTACTATTATTTTTTAATTAAAACTTAAAAAACATATTACAGAGAAGTAAACACCACATTTTATTAATATACACAAGTTTACAGTCTTTTATGCTTCATGTTGCCAAAAGTGACTACTGTATATAAACATGAATTTCATGTAAAGCGTTATTTAGATAAATGGAGCACTCATCAGAATCAAAATACACAGTGTCGTCAGTCGAGGGTATGACGACGAGTCAAGAGGAAATGCTGAGGTGCCAACTGGGCCACCCTGTTTACTTAGATAATGAGGAAACTGAAAATAACATGTGCTCGATGGCACAATAAAGTGGCATAAGCAAAAATTAGCCGTTGGCTGAAGTTCTGAAGGCTCTGAAAAGCGGTCGGGCTTCAGGGTTCGGAGCTCTGCAACGCGGGTGGCACACCTCCTGAATGAGACGCCATCTTGCAGGAGTGCCTTATAGCTCCTGGACCAGAAGGGCCAGGGGGGCCTACAGGTGAAACGACGTGTTGCTCTATTAAAAGTGAAAAGAACAGGTGACAGGCCTATTCCTTGTGGTGCTCCAGTGTTACTCACACAGTCCTCGAGTCTGCCCGACCAGTAGTTCATCATCAAGGATACCACAGGCTCGGCTCATCCACCTGCATATCTCTGAGCTAACCCCTTAACGGAGATGGCTGAATTGTATTGAAGCCACCAGAGAAACCAAAAGATACAATCCTCACCGTGCAGCCAGCTTTGTCCAGGTGACAGAAATGCTTGTGGAGCAGACAGATAAACTGCAGTGGGTCCAGGTGGTCTACCACAAGAGGGCAAAAATTTCACAGGACCCGCCAACTCAAAGGTCTTCATGATGAGAGAAGCAAGTGCCACTGGTCTATAGTCATTAGGTGAAGAGGCGTCTGCCTTCTTTGGAACAGGAACCATGCAGGGTGTTCTCCACAGCAGCGCCACTTCCTGGAGAATTAGGGACAGACTGAAGGTGTGACAGAGGACACCACAAAGAACTCGAGGACTGAGATAGACTGGATGGATGGATAGATGGACAGAACTTTTATTTGTCCCTAGGAGTAAAGGTGGCATAATCCATTGTATAATTTTAACGAAATATAAATGTAAGTTTTATACGTAATAATAATAATAATTCTTTGCATTTATATAACGCTCTTCTCACTACTCAAAGCGCTCAGCAATTGCAGGTTAATGGCCTTGCTCAAGAGCCCAACAGAGCAGGGTCCCTTTTGGCATTTATAGGATTCGAACCGGCAACCTTCCGATTGCCAGTGCAGATCCCTAGCCTCAGAGCGACTACTCTGCCTACATAAAAAAGTGGGCCCATTCCGACATTTACCACTGCCTCGAATAAGAACCAGATAAAATGATTAGAATGTCGTTAGAGGATCTTGTCTGAACAGTCTTACTGTTCGTTTGGTCTGAAGTGTGTATTATCACCATGCTAAGATTGAAAGATCTCTCTGGGGCCTTCAGAAAGAACATTTTAGATGCTTGTGAGTCTGGGAAGGGATGGAAGACCCGTCTCCACCCAACTCATCATCGGTCAAGAGCACAGTCATTGGTTAATTCTCCACTTAACATGATGGCACCTCTTCCGTAGCGACGTGTGAACCCTGCTGAACTTGCTTCGCCTCGCGTTCATCCAAAACGTAGAAATTTTCGTGGAATTTTGTCGATTTCACCGAAATCAAGGAAATGTTTGTGGAATTTGGTGAAGTTGAAGACAATAGGAGAGGTGAAACTGAACTAGGGTTTGAGTTGATTGCAAGTCCTTAAGGTCTAGAGAAGGGTTTGCCAATTATGCCGTAGTGATTACCGTGGCCAGAAAATGGGACCTGAGCCGACAGGCAGTCATTCTAACCACTGCACCACCACACCAATACTCCGACTCCTTTATCTCTCTCTCTCTCTGCGTCTCCTAAGCTCCACTTACTACGACTAACACACACCCATAGAGCCTGTGATGCAAGGGATCAGTGTTATGTACTTGGGGGGCTGTCACTATACGACCGGGTGCTACACCAGCGGTGACAACACAATGTACAAGAAATCAATGCAGAATAATGAAGCATTTTCATAATACCGTTTTTACTCGTGTACCACGCACCCTCGTGTAAGACGCGCACCCTAATTTTTACAAAGAAAATTGCGAAAATCGTTTTGCCCCGTGTACGGCGCGCGTTGTGATTGTATAGGAAGTGTTCCACGAAATACCCTTCTGTTTTTGTTGCATGACGAAAGTTTTTCTTTCTTCCATTGCCCATCTCAAACACATGACTCTGAAATACCGTACTTGCGACCTGCTGCCTGATTTCCTATCTTCTCTGCTTCCAAAATCACTTTTAGTTCCTCTCCCACCGTAAAGGAGCATAAACGCTTGCTACTATCCATGCTGAATGACGACGCCAAACTGATTCAAAAACAAGAGCGAGAGCGTAAGCGAGCGAGCGAAAGAGACAGACAGACAGAGCGCGAGCGAGCGAGTCCAAGCAGAAGAAGTAAACATTACAGAATTACATTTCCTTGTGTATGACGCGCACCTGATTTTCTAATGCTAATTTTTGGGGAAAAATGTGCGCATGGTACACACATAAATACGGTATTCTCATTATGGTCATCTAATGTACCCTTCAAATGCAAGTTTCATTTTTGTTTTAAATGCATGCAAGGTGCAAATTCAGCTAGAGCACTGATTGGATGGTGACGCCATAAGCACCGTAAATCATTCCGACACACGCAAAGCAGATCAGGCAGCGCTGTAAAGTGTGAGGTGGGGTACGCATACGGGAAGGTTCTGTGTATGGGTGACACAAATCGAATAGTGACCTCCTCATCCAACGTTGGCTGCGATAGCTTCGTGATGTCACACTGGCCTTGCAAAGCATCATGGGCACGAGGGAAAAATGTCTGTCTGGCAGATTTTGAGGGTAAAAATACAACAAGCAAAGTCACAGACGAACCCACTGCGACAAAATGCTATGTCAAATTTCACTGATCGACGCTACTCTGGCGTACGCAGACCCACAGACAGTTGGCTTTACTTTAACTTTGTGGATTGATGCATAGATTATGTGGAGGAAATGGAACTTTATTTTGCAAAAGAAATCCTCATTCGCTTCTCAACAAAAGCTTTTTCCTATGAATTAGATGTTTACAAAAAACACTTACGAGTTCAAAAATGATAATTTGAGCATTTTAAAGCAGATGTTTATCCAGAATATTTACGATTTGTAATAAGAAAACCAGGCTGGTGTCTTAATTTTTTTAAACCTTTTTCTGATTATTTACCACTATGAACATAAACTGTTATTCCCTTTCAGCGACCAAATTAATTGAAGTAATTTTCTTCCAGGTGCCTTTTAATTTAAACAAAATTGATTTAATGATTAGTCATGATAAAAGGTTATAAAAAGTACATCTCTGGTCTTGGTTATACTAAAGTGATCAATTCTAAATCTCCAGGCTCCGCTTGCACTGTGTGTTAGAATACTAAACTTTCACGGATGCTGAAATTTCTACCCAAGCCACAGACTGAGCCAAAAAAACGTTAATCCCTCTCCCAAAAGGAGCTTAAATGAAGTCTCTTAAACATAAACTGTTAAAAATGCCACAGCAGCAATTGTTCGTTTCTATACAAAGACACGAAAACATTACCATGCTAACTTATGAAATTAAAACTTTTAAAGATTCTTTTTGAAGTTGACACTGGCATGAACCCCCCAGAAAGTGAATTTACACCCAGCAGACACTGAGCTGCTGAAGACGCACAGGATCCTGCTTTTCTTCTTCTTGTGCAAAGCAAAATCATGAACAGTGTTTCCTTGGTACGTTGGTTACACCAAAATGTGCAGTGATTTCATCTTTTATTTCAGACTAGTCGTCCTCCGCGGCTTTGGATTAGCGTGAATGTATCGCTCCTGCAAGTGACCTCTGATTCTTAACGCGGTGAGAGAAGTCACAAAATCAACTGGAATGTTCAAGCAAATTTTAGAAAGAAAAAAAAAAAGATCTAAATCCGTGAAGTAGTTCTCTCGTTCACTAGCTAAGCAGAGTTAAGATCACGCCCCGAGGCAGACGTGTAAGTGAGGAGGGCCCTGCAGCCCGATGCGTCTCTCTCGGATTCGCGCTAATAAATCGGCACCGCAAGCAAACTCTGATACTTAAAGCGATGAGAGAAGGCGGACAGACATACAAACGGGTCTAAATGAAGTGAAATAGGGGGGCCATGTACTGCGGAAAAAGTGGTGCAACGGAAATGTGTGCAAGGACCCTTAAATGAAAGTCTGCAATGTGCACTTTAATGACATCTGAATTGTTTGATTTGCAATTTCAAACTGTGGGACAGAGGGGGAAATTCAAGGGGGAAAAAAAATGTGACTTTGTCCCAAAACTTATGGGGAGGGTAATTCCAACCTTCTTGTCTGGATAGACAGACAGACAGATCTTTATTTGTCCCCAGGGGGATATTTGTTTTTTAACAGAAGCTCTATAAATAGATAATTACATAAACAGATAAATAAATAAGTAAATATATACACACACACACACACACCCCCCACAATGACTATGGACTTCTTCTTCTTTCGGCTGCTCCCGTTAGGGGTCGACACAGCGGATCATCTTCTTCCATCTCTTTCTGTCCTCTGCATCTTGTTCTGTCACACCCTTCACCTGCATGTCCTCTCTCACCACATCCATAAACCTCCTCTTAGGCCTTCCTCTTCTCCTCTTGCCTGGCAGCTCTATCCTTAGCACCCTTCTCCCAATATTCCCAGCATCTTTCCTCTGCACATGTCCAAACCAACGCAATCTCATCTCTCTGACTTTGTCTCCCAACCATCCAACCTGAGCTGACCCTCTAATGTCCTCATTTCTTATCCTGTCCATCCTCGTCACACCCAATGCAAATCTTAACATCTTTAACTTTGCCACCTCCAGCTCTGTCTCCTGTGGCACCGTCTCCAGCTCATATACCACAGCTGGTCTCACTACCGCCCTGCAGACCTTCCCCTTCACTCTTGCTGATACCCGTCTGTCACAAATCACTCCTGACACTCTTCTCCACCCACTCCACCCTGCCTGCACTCTTTTTCACTTCTCTTCCACAGTCCCCATTACTCTGTACTGTTGATCCCAAGTATTTAAACTCATCCTCCTTCACCAACTCTACTCCCCTCATCCTCACCATTCCATTGACCTCCCTCTCATTCACACACATGTATTCTGTCTTGGTGATCCTACTGACCCTCACTCCTCTCCTCTCATATCTCCACCTCTCCAGGGTCTCCGCAACCTGCTCCCTACTCTCGCTACAGATCACAATGTCATCAGCAAACATCATAGTCCACGGGGACTCCTGTCTAATCTCGTCTGTCAGCCTGTCCATCCCCATTACAAATAAGAACGGACTCAGAGCCGATCCCTGATGTCATCCCACCTTCATCACTCCTACCGCAGACCTCACCACGGTCACACTTCCCTCGTACATATCCTGTACACAGCTCCTCTCAAGGCCCCCTGTCATTTGCTTTCTCCAGATCCACAAAGACGCAATGCAACTCCTTCTGGCCTTCTCTATACTTCTCCATCAAACAATGACAATAGACTAAGAAAATTAAAACAAATAAAATGTTCTGACTTGGCAGTGCAGCATTGTTCACAATGGTACTCACTTTTATTTTCTTTCTCTATTTCACTATGACCTCCAGGGGGGTCCAGAGTGCGTCCCATGACTGAGCCTGTTGATTCGGCGGGCCTCTCTTGAAGTGATGTTACCAGCTCAGCAAACCACAGTGGTATTCATAGAGTTGTAGAAGATGTGAAGGATGTCACTTCCCCACATTACAGGAGCCTGCTCTGGCCCTTCTTAAATAGTTCCTCTGTGTTCCGAGACCAAACTAACTAACTAACATTGACGTGGACCTCCAAGTACTCATAGGAGTGGACCACCTCATTATCCACTCTCTGAATAGTGATGGGACACAGATGTGGTGAAAGTCAGTCACCAGTTCTTTGGTTCTGCTGATGTTGAGTTGCATACAGTTCTAAAAGTTCTCCCCGTGACTCGTCTCCTCTGTCTCATTCCCCTTCCTTATCAGTAGACCCCATCAGTGCGCAATCACCTGAAAATGTCTGCAAGTGACCTGAACCTGTTGTTCTATTTATTGTTAGAGCGAAGAGAAAAGCCGACAGGCCCGTTCCTCGGGGTGCTCCAGTGCTGTGCACATCTGTACCAGAAACACATTCCCAGCACCATAGAGTAGTAGAAACGATAATCGGAGCCTTCATTAGCAGGCAGTGATGCAGACCTTCCCAGGCATTTTAAGAGGCCGTGTCAAGTATACGTTGCTCACATGTGGAAACTCTTTTCATGTGGCAAATTTTGTGTCAGAAACTCTCCCCAAGATGCTTTCAGATGCAGAATGCTAAATTTAGTTCTGTCAAGTATTGATGATGGAAATGTGAAGAGTATGTTTTACATTAAAATAAATAATATACCGCTTGTACCGAGAGAGTGTCAACCTCGTCACTGAGAGGTTTACTTACCTTGGCAGTGACGTTCATGTGACTGGCGACTCTCCCTATGAAGTCAGTAGATGGGTTGGGAGAGCATGGGGGTTCATGAGGTCATAAAGGGGTGTTTGGCGCTCCCGATATCTCAGCAAAAGGACGAAGGTCCAAGTCTTTAGAGTCCTGGTGCTTCCTGTCTTGCTATATGGTTGCGAGACATGGACGCTATCCAGTGACCTGAGATGAAGACTGGACTCCTTTGGTTCTGTGTCTCTCCGGAAAGCCTTGGGTACCATTGGTTTGACTTTGTGTTGCTCATGGAGTCCCGAATGAGGCACATGACCTGCATTGTGAGGGAGCGTCAGTTACGGCACTACGGCCATGTGGTGCGATTACCTAAGGGTGATCCGGCTCGTAAGATCCTCATTGTTGGGGACCCCAGTGGCTGGACCAGGCCAAGGGGTCGCCCACGTAACACCAGGCTGCTGCAGATAGAGGGTCATTTTCGAAGGGAAGGACTGGACTGCGTGTCTGCCAGGGGGGTTGCCAACCAGGATCCCGAGTTGTTTCGTCGTGTGGTGGGTGTGGCAATGTGCTGTACCAGTGCATGCTCCCTGACTTGACTTGACATGACCTGATAATTTAGGTTAAAGTTCTGAGTACAGAACAGCTGCCTTATAAGAAACACAGAAAAGTTCTCCATGAAGGAAAATAAATGTGGATAACGGAGGCTCTTTGTGCTTATTTCAAAAGCACTCTTTCTGCCCCCCCTTATCCAAAGAGGAGAGAGATATGAAAGGAGCGGTGATTTGGGGGCAGGAAGTGGCCAAACGTATCATATCTGTTGGGTCACGTACTGAGCCAGACTCTCGGGTTCATTTTTTATTTTATTTTTTTTTCCGCATTTTGCTAGACATCTGGTCTTATTCCATTCCACAAGACATCAGTTTAAGGCTGCTGGGGAGGAGGGCTGGTGGAAGGAGGAATAAAAATGAAGCAGCTACTCAGGCATTCCAAAATGTACACATCAGGGCTCTGATAGCAAGAAAAATAAACATAAAGAAGGAAACCCTGTCTAGACTGAGCCGCTGCTGAGGCTACAGCAGACACTGGGTTGGTATTTACTTGGAAGAGCCTGCCAAGATTACCCTTCGAGGTAGGAGTGTCGAAAATACAGAAAAGAGACGGGAAGAGCGGGCTGGAAATGGTGTAACGCAAATACTTTTAATGAAAAGAGAAAGAAAACCCTGGCTTACCGTAAATGAGAACCACAGATTCCTCAATTGCATGTTGGTAGCTGAACTGAGAGTCCAGAAGGGCACGGCTGACAAATGATCCGTAGTAGGTGGACTGATACCAGCCAACATGGAGATGGTCAATATTCACGTGGCGCAGGCTTCTCATCATTTCCATCTGGTACTGAACTGCAAAGAAAAAGACGACAAAGAATTGAGTTGCGCTGCAATGCTTCGTGAATATCACTTGAGCTTAAATTTAAGAAATCATGGCACAAAAGATACTTAGCAAAAGGTGGAAACGCAACGTAATGAGAGGACACATTCTGCGCTTTGTCTGCACTGTTCATTAAGTTTGTGCTACCCAAGACAAGAAACCAAGCCAATTTTTTTAGTACTGTCACGCGAAAAAGTAAATACACCCCATGGCATGGTTTGACATATCAAAGCTCAGCCAATCTTTACAATTTGTACGATTCCATCCAACACACTCCCATAAAAAGAACGTCACACAGGTGTGTCTGAGGGTCACCTGCCGGGCTCGTCTGAGGTAATCACTACCACCCCAGGACACCAGGGGGCACCACTGCTGACTCTCTTTCTCTTCTGTCAGCTCAGAGAAGACACCCACTGAGGACAATTGGGTCCAGGAGCTGTAAAAGCGAGGAAGGGTCTCATTCAGAAGATCAGTTAGCCGCACTATGGAGCTCCTACCCTATGAGACTGGACTGCACTCCAGAGCCCATCGATATGAAGCCAATGGCTTGTTATTTTCAGTTCTTTTACTATACAATTAAATAGGGTGGTCTGGCAGTTCTGTCCTTCCCTCAATCAACGCTAAGAGTTATGTGAATAAGTAAGTACACCCATTGAAATGTTGCGTCTCTGTTAACTCTTTCAGGGCGGATGTCGACTTTTGTCAAAATTCAGGTGTAGAGTACAGTAATCAGCTGTAAATGGTGACAAAACTCGCCGTTACGTCTTAGTTTGGAAGAAAGTTAGCTTCGTTGATTTGTCCTCGATTCCCAGCGTGTGCACGATTAGCGAAGAGTAGACAACTTCTAAAATGGCAAAGCGAATGCGCAAAGCCAAATACTCCGTGGACGACGTTCTGCGCATTATCGCTAAATTGGACTGTGACTTGTCGGAGTCCGATTTTGATGCAAGTGATCTGAAGATGGAGATCGAAAATGAAAGCAAGGTACCAGCAACAGCTGACTGGTCCCCCAGCTGATGTGGCGCCGGACACGTTTGAGTAGCTAATGCGCCTACGGTAACATTCGCCTGGGGGGACCACCACTTCCAATGACAAGAGGTGCAAACCACATTGCGTTGCACTGCCACTGCCACACAAAGACGGACAGGCAGCCGGCCTGCTGTGCATTCCTGCTGGCCGTCATGCCAACCCGGCACAGCAGCCGTTCCTGCCAGAAACGATCAATAGGCACCGACGGCAGCCATAGCCGCAACAACAGGTGTTTTGTGTTGATTTGTGTGTGAAACCATTGCTTTGTGTGCATTTCAGAAATCTGAGTTTTTTGGAAAATTACACAGCCCTCAAAGAGTTGACATAATGACGTATCAAGATTTGTTAGCCATTCGGACAGTATCTATAGATAAAGATGATGCAACTACAAAGAGCAACAAAATATTGACTTTGCAAATAATATACTAAGCAAAAAATGAACAGATACACCATTTCCATTTGTGGAAAAAAGTAAGGCCCACCCCCGTTGGCTTTAAAAGCTGGTATTGTCCCATGAAGTTGCCAACTTCCAGAACTGTCTAGCAGTCTCTGACATCGACTGGGAGTCTTCCCCGCAGCTGTGTGACGTTTGAGGGGTGTCCAGCACGTACAAATCAGCCCACACTACACCTTGATGGGATTCAGATCTGGGCTTTGACTTGGCCATTGAAGAACAGCCCCTTGGGGAACCAACCACAAAGCAACATGGGCCACAACCTAGATCAATACCACTCACGAAGTAACACACAGAGAAAAAAAAAACACATCACTAGCTCATGTGAGCTCGTGCTGTAAAAAGCCCGGAGTCCTAGAAACTATTGAAATCGGCAGAATGTAGCAATGTCAGGTCATTGAATGGAACTCCTCTGGGCATCTCTCTCCTAGGAGGATTCATTTTGCCGACGTACTCGCCTCGCTTGTGTATTAGCGGCTAACCGACTTTGTCTTTCTTCTGAGGTTTCGTTTTGCCGATATGCTTGCATCACTTGTGTATTAGCGGATGAGCGACTTTGTCTTTCTTTGGAGGTTTCGTTTTGCCGACGTACTCGCCTCGCTTGTGTATTAGCGGCTAACCAACTTTGTCTTTCTTCAGAGGTGTCGTTTTGCCTGTGCGCTCGCCATGCTGTGTAATAGCGGCTAAGCGAGTGACTCTTTCTTCTGAGGTTTCGTTTTGCCGAAGTGCTTGCATCGCTTGTGTATTTACGGCTAAGCGATTTTGTGTTTTGTCAGGAGGTTTCGTTTTGCTAACGTGCTTTCCACGCTTCTGTAATAGTGGATAAGCGAGTGACTGTCTCTTCAGAGGTTTCATTTTAAATATGTGCTTGCATCACTTGTGTATTAGCGGATGAGCGACTTTGTCTTTCTTTGGAGGTTTCGTTTTGCCGATGTACTCGCCTCGCTTGTGTATTAGCGGCTAACCGACTTTGTCTTTCTTCAGAGGTGTCGTTTTGCCTATGTGCTCGCCATGCTGTGTAATAGTGGCTAAGCGAGTGACTCTTTCTTCTGAGGTTTCGTTTTGCCAACATGCTCACCTTGCCTTGTGTATTAGTGGCGGGAGGAAAAGTAAAACGGATACTGTTTTGCCGATGTTAGCAGCTAAGCGACTATCTTTCTTCAGAGATTTCGTTTTGCCAATGTGCTCGCATCGCTTGTGTATTAGCAGCTGAATGAGTTTCTGTTTCCTCGGAGGCAGAGCCCTTACCCAGACACCACCTCTCACTTCCAGGCCGGATAGACAGACACACACACTTCCACGCGTAGACGTTTATATATAAGATATGTCAAAGAAATCATAAATGATACAAAATTAGACACAAGAGACCAGAAACACGACTGGGAACCCCAGTCAGGGGAGGACATGCCGGTTGAAATAGGACAGTAATCGTGTTGGGCACGGCCGTGTCTGTGGTCTGGTGCTCAGTGGAACCCCCTGGTGGTTACAGTGTGAACACACATTGAGTGTCACTACTCTCCTCATGACCAGAAGGTTTAAAAGTTGTCAGCAGATTTTTCTTCAGGCACACGTTGAAACTGCTAAATGTGCTGATGAATTGGATTCAAAAAGTGAGCAGGGAGAAGTACAAAGAAAAAGGCAAACCGAACTTGTAAAAGGCACACGGCAAGATTAAAAAAAAAAGTGAGTTTTATTTATTAATTTATTTATTTACTTTCATTTCCCAATGTGCCTAAAAACCTTCAACGTGGTCGGGTTGAGGTTTCTGTATTGAACACCAAATTCACAGAACATGTTGTCAAGGCAACCCAAGCACTAAAGTCGGCCTCGTGGTTTTAATGCAGAAAGCAGGCCGCATATTGAAAATGCATCAATCTCTCACTTAAGCGTTTAGCCTCTGTCATGTATAATGTTCTTGTGAACAGAGAAAACATAAAAATAAATAAATAAATTAAATAAAACCCCTCCGTAATCTCTTGTGATTTTACACAGAAGCTTCTTTGTTTCTCAAAACTGTAATATGAAGGGGGGGGGGGGGGTAGACGTTCAGGCCACAGCAGCAGCATAGGAAGCCACTGGTTACTTGATTTGTGAAATATTGTGTTTAAAGTAAGTCTCTAATTTATTCAAGCACTACAATAAAGTTTGACTTTTATAGTTACATCAAAATGAACTCCGTGGAGGTCAGACTTGAAGATGTAAATGGTAAAAATGCACTGAAGATCAAAGTGTCGGATTTGAGCGATGAATAATTTACAACACAAGGATGTTAAAAAAATGAATAAATAAACCTGATCGGGCCGAATGCTCGCCGCACCATTTTAAAGTAAATCACACGGCTTTCCTAAATGAGCTCAACCTGCCATACTTGGCAAGCAGGTGAGTGAAAATAAGAATCAGGACATGCTTTCATGTGGGGCTTCCTGCTTAAAAAATAATCTGGACGATGTCTGCTACTTTTCACATTTTCTTGGAATCGTAACTACAAAAGGTAGTCTGAAGAGTGGGCAGAAAAAAAAAAAAAAGGCGGTTTGGATGCAGATTAATACTTCTCATAAAAAAAAAAAAAAGGTTACGATTGAGAGCACCAGTTATTAAGTACAGGTCGACCCGAGCACGCCGGTGGTACCTCGCAAGATCAAGAAGTGCTTCCTCACACCACCGCCTGAGGTGAAGCAGTTGAAGTTCTTCATCAGAGGGCTACGGCCTTTCACAGCCTGTGGGAGACTTCACTAAAGATGGCCGAGTTTCTCTTTAACTTGAAAGCCCTTTATAATTACAGAGAGAGAGTGAGGGAAAAAAAAGTCTCTGGCTTAAAATAACTTTGACACAGTGCAGGCTGCTCTGAATATACAGTGTGATGAGAAGCAGGCCTGAGCCAGGTAGCCTGAAAGTAGACTGTGTGCAGTGTCCCTTCAGAGGGGGACAATGGCACTTCTTTAAACATTACCCCGCTCGGTACTTGCCGACTTCACCTTGCAGAACACGTACTTGGCATTATAAATTCCAAAGGAAAGCTTTTACAAGGCCTCATAGTCGAAAACCGTTAATCAGGTTTTGAGCAATCAATCAATCTTTATTTTATGAAGCACCATTAACAGTGTGCACCACCACATGGCATTTTATAGGGCATATGAGATTAGAATAAGGGATACAGCACCCGGCATACATGAGTACACCCCAAAAGGCCGTCTCCCTTCAGAAGGAATTCTTTCATTCGAGCAAACAGTCCGGCAGAGCTGGTGTATTGGTTGCAAAATGAGATTTGTCAGTACAGCAAAATAAAAATGAATTTTTTTTTTTTATAACAAAATTATTTAAGACCAGGGTGCAAAAATTAGAAGGCCAGAAGGAGTTGCATTGCGTCTTTGTGGACCTTGGAAAAAGCATATGGCATAGTGCCTTGAGAGGAGCTGTGATATTCGTATGAGGAAGTCGGGAGTGGCAGAGAAGTACGTAAGAGTTGTACAGGATATGAACGAGGGAAGTGTGACCGTGGTGAGGTCTGCTTTAGGAGTGACAGAGGTGGGATTACATCAGGGGTCAGCTCTGAGCCCTTTCTTATTTGCAATGGTGATGAACAGGTTGACAGATGAGATTAGACAGGAGTCCACGTGGACTGTGATGTTTGCTGATGACATTGTGATCTGTAGCGAGAGTAGGGAGCAGGTTGAGGAGACCCTGGAGAGGTGGAGATATGAGAGGAGAGGAATGAGGATCAGTAGGAACAAGACAGAATACATGTGTGTGAATGAGTGGGAGGTCAGTGGAATGGTGAGGATGAGGGGAGTAGAGTTCGCGAAGGTGGAGGAGTTTAAATACTTGGGATCAACAGTACAGAGGAATGGGGATTGTGGAGGAGAGGTGAAAAACAGTGCAGGCAGGGTGGAGTGGCTGGACAAGAGTGTCAGGAGTGATTTGTGACAGACGGATATGAGCAAGAGTGAAAGTGAAGGTCTACAGGACGGTAGTGAGACCAGCTGTGTTATATGGGCTGGAGACGGTGCCACAGGAGACAGAGCTGGAGGTGGCAGAGTTAAAGATGTTAAGATTTGCATTGGGTGCGATGAGGATGGACAGGATTACAAATGACGACATTAGAGGGTCAGCTCAAGTTGGACGGTTGGGAGACAAAGTTAGAGAGGTGAGATTGCGTTGGTTTGGACATGTGCAGAGGAGAGATGCTAGGTACAATGAGAGAAGGATGCTAAGGATAGAGCTGTGAGATAAGAGGAGGTTTATGGATGTGGTGAGAGAGGACAAGCAGGTGATGGGTGTGACAGAACAAGATGACAAGGACAGAAAGATATGGAAGAAGATGATCCACTGTGGCAACCCCTAACGGGAGCAGCCAAAAGAAGAAGAGGTAGTGCAAAAATTAGAACATCCCAATTAAGGTCTAAAGAATAAAAATTGACAAAAAGCTAAGTGATGGGAATTCAATAAGAGAAGAGTCTCATCAAAACCAACAACAATTTACTTCTTGTGTTAGCCAAAAATGACACCAGGAGTGCCTTGATGGCCTTTAACAGGTCCTTGACACCCTAAAAAGAAAAAAAAAAAACTCCTAGAAAATATAAACATTATAGGAAAAAACAGAAGAAATCTTGGTAGGTAAATTGGACACGCAACACACAAAACAGAACACAAGTCATCCACAGAGCTCGATGGCTGATCTATAGGGAGACTGACTCAAAAGAGGCCCCGGATATTCTGTAATAACTCTTGCTAGGACAAAGCAATCTGAACAAAACAACATGCAATGTGCTCCTCAATCCTTTAACGCCAAGGATTTTGAGATCTGCCCTAAACCTAACCAGGAGTCAGTGTAAGCACTTGAGAACTGGAGTCATGTGTTCATACTTTCTGGTTCTTGTAAAAATTTTTGCAGCGGCATTTTGAATTAACAAAGTTGTATAGACAGTGAACACAGCATTGCAGTAGAAATATTCATGAATTAAGTTCTCCACATCCTGTATATTTATAAGAACACCTTAATTTTCCAACATTTTAAGATTGAAGAAAAAAAAAAACCACGTTTTGGATAGTTTTGTAATGTGCACTTTAAACGACAGGCGTCAACGAGAACGCATAGACTGATTCACTAAAACTGATGGCGATTCCAACGGAGTTAAATAAAGACACAATATTGATGCACTCAGAATCCTTCCCTCCAATAATGAACCTTTCTGTTTCGTCTGTGTTCAAAGACAAGACATTCTCATCCATCTGCTCCTTTAACTCACTAACACATCTAATTAAGGGAAACATCTGGGAAACGTCATTTGGTCTAAAAGAAACGTATAACTGGGTGTCATATGCATAAGAGTACAAATTAATGCTATGTTTTCTAATGATAGTTCCCAGAGGAGTAATGTAAAATGAAAACAGTAAAGGTCCCAGTGCTGAGCCCTGCGGGACACCATATTTAACTTCTGTGTATAATGACAGAGTCCTCTCAGTACATTTGTATACATACTGGAATCAATTTGATTAATAAAAACTAAACCAAGGCAAGGACTGTGCCCATGAGCCCAATGCCATTTTCACATTCACCACACAGGTGACCACCAGATAACAGATGATTCACGGTGGTGTTTAACAAGCAAAATACCCTCCTCTTCCAATGCGGACTATAATGGCACCCCATAGAAGAGAAACATCACAACACTTGAGAAAGAAATTCATTTCTTTACACAAAAAAAGGCTTTGCAAAACTGGCACAATGGTACAATGTGTCATATAATCATGTGTAGATCTGTTTTTGATCAGGTCATGCCTGTGGGAACCTCTGTTCAGCGAGTATGCTAGGTTTGCACATTGGACACTGCAGTTGTCTTGGACAACATTACGTACAGGTGCTGTAAATTTTGTCATTTTAAATATACTTCACGCTAGCCACTTTGCAGATCTGCCGCTCGCGTATGGGGAAGCAGGTGTACAATTTAAACAGATTGTTACTTTCATGGGAAGTTACGTATGCATAATAGAACTACAAGGGATATCCAGAAAAAAAGGTTACAAGTGCCCTGGAGGGTGCAGGGAATTTTTTTTTTCGAAGGTTGGCATACCTGCGTGTAGGGGGGTCCTAACGGTCAAAATAAGCCCGGGACCGCGTCAGTCAGTTGTGAAATGTCATCACAGCAAGCGAGTTCGTCAACCTCTGCTGAGGCCGTTTGCTCCACCTACCTACCTGTCTTTTGGGACAGAAAAGGGGTTTTGTTGGTGGATTTCATGGCCAAAGGGACCACCATCAATGCTAAAACATATTGTGAGACCCTAAAAAAATTGAAAAAAAAGATTAAAGACAAAAGGAGGGGGAATGCTGACTCGTGGTGTGTCCCTCCTTCACGACAACGCCAGACCCCATACCGCTTGTGTGACTCAGGACCTGCTTGTGTCCTTTGGATGGGATATTGTTACCCACCCACCCTATTCCCCGGACCTTGCGCCCTCAGATTTTCACCTTTTCACCAAACTGAAAGAATTCTTAGGTGGGAAATGGTTTTCCAACGATGAGGAGGTGAAGGAGACAGTGGAGAAGTGGCTTTCGGAGGTGGAGCGGAGCGCATTCGACGAGGGTATAAAAAAGCTGGTGCCCAGTCTGAAGAAGTGCATCGAAGTTGATGACGATTATGTTGAGAAATAAACACATATTTTGGAACATACCCTGTAAATTTGGTTGAAATATATTCATTTTTCGATTTTTAACAGCTGTTGTAACCTTTTTTTCTGGATATCCCTCGTATTTTACATTACAGCAAGTAATTAACCATAATAAAAAACAGTAAAACGTAATAAATTAAAAGAAAATTGTTTCATGTTGTGTTAGAGGTATTCATTGTGTTATACGTTTTCGTTCTGTTTGCCTTTGAAATTAACATACAAATACTTTTTAAACTTACACTTTTACTGTAAAACTTCAGTAAAAACAATTTTTTGAATTAACTTTACGCCAAGATCGCATTGAATTTTGAGTTCGTGTTTGGACTTTCATGGTGACAATGCAACGTGTAACTGCCTATGAGTGAATTTCGTTTCTTTCTCTCTAATAAATAAACCGACTTTTTCGAATGTTTGTCCCTGTGCTTTGTTAATTGTCATAGCAAAAACTATTCTAACGGGAAACCGTAAATGTTTTTAATACAAATGGCATATCAACATCTCCTTTGGTATCTCATGTTATCTCCTGAAGATGTACAGCATTACCTTTCTTGTCACCTGTTAAAATTTTACACGTCAGAATTGTTCGACCAATTTTGAATACAACTGATCTTGTCCTACTGCATAGCCCATCCCTCAGACATAAATTACACAATAACATTACGATACGTCCTTCTTTCAACAGTAATTCGTGCGGTGGAAGACCGGACGGTGTTAATGGTTGTACATATTCTACGGGATATTGTAAGTTGATGTTTTCATCTACCTAATCATCACCACAAACTGTTTCTGCATAGTCTACTGATATGCATTTAACCAATTTGCCGATCAACAATTTTTATTGTTCATTCGTTTGACTTCGTTTTTTTCTTGGCGCTAGGGTTAGCGTGTACTCATTTTTTCTGTTGATAACCCTTCGGGATGAAATTCTTCAATAAGATTTGGGCATAATAATTCTTCTTTTATTGGAAACTTAGTGAGGAAAACGTAAACATTTCTAAGAGCTGAGAGAGCGTCTGACAAAAGCATTCACACCAATGAGAGGTGAGAGGGCCGTGTGCGTGGGTGAAAATGGTCCCGAGGGCGGGACTGTCTTGGCAATAGTCTCATCTGAAGATTTTCTTTCATTATATATATATATATATATATATATATATACATACATACATACATACATACACACACACAGTACAGGCCAAAAGTTTGGCCACACCTCCTCATTCAATGTGTTTTCTTTATTTTCATGCCCATTTACAGCACTCCATCACTCTCCTTCTTGGTCAAATAGCCCTTACACAGCCTGGAGGTGTGTTTGGGGTCATTGTCCTGTTGAAAAATAAATGATCGTCCAACTAACCTGACTTCTGCACAACACAACTGCTGGTCCCAACCCCATTGATAAAGCAAGAAATTCCACTAAATAACCCTGATAAGGCACACCTGTGAAGTGAAAACCATTTCAGGCGACTACCTGTTGAAGCTCATCGAGAGAATGCCAAGAGTGTGCAAAGCAGTAATCAGAGCAAAGGGTGGCTGTTTTGAAGAAACTAGAATATAAAACATGTTTTCAGTTAGTTCACCTTTTTTTTGTTAAGTACATAACTCCACATGTGTTCATTCATAGTTTTGATGCCTTCAGTTATGAAAATAAAGAAAACATTGAATGAGGAGGTGTGTCCAAACTTTTGGCCTGTACTGTATGTATATATATATATATATATATATATATATATATATATATATATATATAAAAATATATATATATAGGTTGCATGCAATGTATACTTGTTTGTGTGTATTTTGTTGGTATTCATTTATTATTAACTGTTCTGAAGAGAGGCACAATGTCAAAATTTCATTGTACTGTGGGCACATGACAAACATGAACTTGAGGTAATTTCGATTTTTGATATCCCGTATTTCACACTGATAATTATTTTCCTGCATATATTTCTGTATACAAGACATAAACAAGACCAAAATTAAAAAAAGAGAAAAAAAGGATAGAAGCCAAACTATCCATCTTTACACAAAGAACCATAGACACGTGGAATAAGTGACCAAGTAGTATGGTAGACAAAAAGACGTTAGGGACTTTCAAAACTCGACTTGATGTTTGGAAGAGGTAAGTGGATAGGACTGGCGAGCTTTGTTGGGCTGAATGGCCTGTTCTCGTCCAGAGTGTTCTAATGTTCTAACTAGACCCACAATGCCATGGACTTGTAGACCAACCTGCTAGCATCGGTGCTATTCTGCAGTCGCTGTAGACCGGCACTAACATAGCGACTATTAAATGCAAAACACCATTGTGATCTTTCCACGATTAAATAAACTTCTCTGGGAGGTGGAGATTTTGTAGGCGTCAGAGGCTGATCCACTAAAGAAGAATCGTTTTTTGTAGTTTTTTTTTTTTTTGTGAAGAGCCAAGAATGTCTTGCCAGGCAGTCAGTCAGTAAGGCAATTGGGGATGTGTAGCTTTGTATAAACAGATAACTATATACATTCATCTTGTTCTTTCATAAATCTTAATTTGTGTCATTAAAACAAAAGATACAACAAAAAAACAATGAACCACTTCCACACATGTAACACACAGAGGCTTTTAAATAACTACTGTATTTAATTTCTATAATTTTACAGTAGAAGAATAAATAGAAAACATCTAACGACTGTATAAAACTATATATAAAGTCTAGAACTGTGATTAGTAACTAAATATGTCTCATTTGTAGTGTGCTTCTATCATTATGAAGCTTCCATACTTTTAAACAAATGCTAGGAGCCTTTGTAAGACCCATAAAAGCAACACACATTTTAGCTTTGTTATTTTTAGGTAGTTCGCTGCACAGAATCTCATCCACAAAAGCCTGTGAGTGACCACTTGAAACTACAGAATAGAATTCCTTATAAATCCAACTGTCCCTCCACTTTCATTTCATTTCATTTCAGCTTGGCCACATTTACGTTAAACTTCATTTATCATTCGCCCGAGACCCAAACAAGAATAAAAATACGAACTCAAACACTCGTACTGGAGTCTTGATTAGAGAGTTGTGCTGGGAGTCGAGCTGACTGGTCAAGGTGCCACTCCCAAGTGAACTGCTTTGTTCGGACTTTGCAATGGCCATGGCTGCTGAGGACTGGGGGACTAGAACACAACTATGGGGGAAAGCTGACAACATACTGAGTTACTAGCAGTGAACGGTTTTTCCATCTTAGGAACTTTGCTTTCAGGAACCAATGAGTTCCTGTACGATGTACGCCACTTGGGGTCTGTGGCCTCTTTTGTATGTTGTGTTCCCCACCACGCACACAACAGAAACTGTAACTTTTATGCAAAATATGTGATGTGCAAAGAAGAGTGATGCGGTGCAAAGAGGAATCCACGGGCTGGGGGGGAAGGGGATGTGCCGCGATTGGGAGAACATGAGGTGAGCCCCCCAGCACCTTAATGCAGCACAATCGAGAATCCACATTGGGCCCCCTGCACCTTATTGTTTGAAGAGATCACGTGTAGTCAGGGGCATAACTGGCACGGCACACCAGGGAAGCAGTTATTAAGAGTGACGCAGTTGGAAGTGTGACACTCCATCTTCACCGATAACTCTCCAAAATCCAAACTAAGATGGCATCAGCACTTGTGGTTAACCAATCAGCACAGTTCATCGCCCGAGCCCCACCCACAATAGTTCCTGGATGAAAGAAAAGTGCATACCCTAGGAGCTCAATAGTAGGAGCTGAAAAAAGTACCAGGATCTACCTACCAGGAACTGCTAACGGCCCAATTTCCCATGATGAGAATTCTACAAAAGTTTGAGTTCCTAAAAAGTCCCTGCAGTTGGAGAGCGCCTACTGTGTTCATCTGAGTCTTTTGGTCTTCTTTTAGACTGGTAGCTTACATTTTTTTTTTTTTTTATTATATTTTACAACTGCCTATGTGAGTGGCACTACAGTGATTCCTGCACAGACCTTGCATGATCTTCCAATGTCCGCGTGACTCTCCTCTGGGTACCCAGGTTTCCTCACAGAGTCCCAAGATGTAAGGGCCACGTCACGATAGACGGCTCTTCTCACGATTTTTCAGTTGTACCCTTCAGTTACAAGATCCCTGCCAATCAGAGGCAGCTGTAGTCATGACATCCCCAGTGAATGACCAGAATTTGTCCACGACAGGTTTGATTTTGTCTTTAGCCGTGTGGAGGTGCTGTGTGTGTGTGTGTGTGTGTGTGGGGCGACAACCAATGAGTGCTCATCCAGAAGTACAATGCAAAGAATGCAGGAACATGTGGGTGCTTTGGACCTCAGAAGCAGAAGAGAAGCTCCACTGTCTGATGTTTTGTGGCAAAATGGAAAAAAGGAAAAAACACCCCCCGGGGGGGGGGGGGTCAGATTGCGGTGGCCCTCGCTGTACCCCTCGTATAGCAGCAGCCCCATTAGGTGGTGCATTAATTGGTTGTTACACAAAGGGGGGGCAGACACAACGGTGCTGTAAGGTCGGCACACAATGACTAAATGTGTCCACTGACTATTAGCTGTTGTCACACACATGCGATTGGGGGCAGCCAGCGGGCTCAACGAAGTGCCACAGAACGAGAAGTACTAATGCCTCTCTCTCCCTTATTCAACTTAAAAAGCACACCTTTCAGAGGTCCACCAGGGTGACGTCCTTTTGGACTCTCATGGACTGTTCCACTTCCGTGTTCCTACCAATGAGTGCTTCTCCTTCCGTCCCACCACGATGATTACACTTGCTGTCCATTCCTGATGACCTCATTTCCAGCCCCCGATTATATTGTCATTTGGCACTTCTGGCCATTTCTCCATAAAAGTCCTGTCAAACCTTGCTTCGTGGTATCTAATGTCTGATTCATTCTGGAATTATCTGTCATCAGTCTGGATAGACTTCTCGGACCACCTGACAGCATTCGGGGATTTCACAAAGCCTTTATCTGTGTGTCTCCTCTGTTTATTTCTAGTGATGAGCGAGCATGCTCGGGCGAACATGTGTTCGGCTCGAGCATCGCTATGCTCGGAGCATGGCGCTACTCGAATGAGCACCACATGTGCTCGTGCGCCATGCTCGAGTCTCCGCCCCGCAC